>JBBPNU010000200.1:0-23608 GCA_038091055.1 Leccinum angustisporum
TGAATTATTAACATACATATCTGTTGGACTCGACCTATCACCCACGTCAGGCTCATTCTGATCTCAAAATGAATGCCAACATATATCTTATGTATGACGAACAGATTGACGGACAGATTGGAAAACCTATCAAATCATAATGTAGGCTTGAATCGTTACAATCATTATGGGTATTACTTATATTGCCCATATCTACAATAGAACAAAAAAAACACTCTCCCAACCCTCATATTTTCGCTCTGCTTCTGCAAATTCCCGGGCCATACAAGCGTCTGAAGTGAAGGAAGCTGTCATGTCATATCGGGGAAAGCTGATCGAACTGTAATTGAATGAACTTCCCCAGAGCACGCTGTACAGTATCACCACCCTGACACCGTGATGTGATCTCAGTAAAGCATTGGTTGCATTGGTTGCATCGCAACACATCATTGTTGTCATTGTTCCAGTTCTGGGGGATATGCACGCATGCGTTTGAGAGGCTCGGCACTGCCATGCAACAACTAAGAAAATGATAAAACAACTTTACATTCGTGCTTTGGCAGGCACTACAAGGTTCGACCCAATGGTCGATATGTCATCGTCGGTCAGCCCGCAAAAGTTCCTCACATAACCTTCTACGCCGCCGTACTCGTCTTTCAATAGACCCAGTGTGGCGTGCATTGTCTCGTAGCTATTAACCAGGTCAACGAGCGCGGAGGAGATAGGGTCGCAAATTGTACGCACCAAGAGGTTAACATTCGCAGTGCGAGCTCAGAGTTGGCGGCGAAGAACGGTTCTTTCAGGAGTCGTCTGATGGAGGACCTTGTCGCGATCCGGTTCGCGACCTATTCGGGTTAGAGAGTAGTCCTGGCACACGTGGTCCTCTACGCCTGCAAGCTGCCGTCGCGTGTGGGGGTGGTAGTAGGGTAAGCGTTCGGTCGAGGGCTGTCATCGAACAGGCGTACTTTCAGTAGAATGGCGGCGATGATGCCGGTGCGATCTTTTCCCGCTGGACGAGGTGGTGTCAATGACGAACGCTGGGGGGGGAACGGAAAACGGACCTGTGCAGTGAAACAGGAACGGTGCGTTTGGTCTGTCTCGAACGTGTCGGAAGATGGTGCCAAACGCGCAGCCGCCGTGATCGAGTATTTGCGAGTAGAGTTTCACGAATGCCTGCAGGACGCTGAGCGACAAGTCGGGCTCACTAATAACGACCGACATACCTCCGTGGTATCACTTGCGTACAGTTCGAATTTTCTGCACAGACGAGGCTGTTGAATGAGGAACAGATGCAGCTCTTTCCAACGCACCTCGCCGTGCTTTCTGGGCTATAGTCTTCGCTCCTGAAGGCGGGCGTGCGCAGGATCTGTACACCTTCAATTTTGGGTATCGGTATGCTGTATTTGTGCATCTCCAGATCCGATCGAAAATCAAACACGGTCGTAATGCCGAGAGCCCTCGTCTGCTGAATGCCTAGTGACAGATGGTGTCAGAAGCGCAAGGGTTGGGGAGGAATGGCGGGACCTTGTTCGGTGATGTTGGATACTTCTGCGCCGCGAAAGCCATATCCGGGCTTGGTGATGAGGTTGGGGGATGACGCTGAGGAGTAGGAGCCGAGGTCGCGGACATTGCATACACCGTCGATCTGTACAAAGGGGGGTCTGAGTGGAGGTCTGCTACATAGGCGGGATCGAGCGGGTCGAGGCAGCTGCCGTCCGTCGTCGCGGTCATTTGGCGAGTTTATTTTTACATTTTCTCCGTCCGAAGACTAGTCTGTAGGACATACGCCCCAAATTAACGGGGGTCCATAATCAATAATGTTGATGAATGGGACATACCTGACAAGGTGCTCGAGCAACGTGCGGCAGGATGTGCTTTGAGTACGGCCTGCGGTGAACATCGAACAATGAGGACGATTTCTTCTGAGAACGCTTGTAATGGATGGTTTAGGACGTTGTCGTGCATGGACTTGAAGATGACGATAGTCGGCGCATTGGGTTTCGTAGCGTACTTGGGCAATGCAACGTGAAAGGCGAAGGGCACACGGTCCTCGTCCTCCTACATAGTAGATGTTTGAGTCAAAACGAACTATGGAACTGTCCCGATGGCTCTTGCCTTTGTGCGAAGCTGACTCACGAGCAGCTCGTCGAAGGCTATATCATGATACGTTTTCAGGGAGGTTGACGGAGGATGCTATCGCTGCGCCATCGTGTTCATTCACAAACTGAACGACGATGTTTAAGGGCTGTATTGGTTCTGGGTTCCAGCTCTGGAACGCCATGATACACTTTCTGTCTTTCAGTGGAGAGAAGTGCGTCGCCATCAGGTGCTCCTCTCGTGCCTCGCCACGCCACAGTGAATCGTTTTCGAGTTTGTCTGGGTAACAGCTGAAGGACATATTCGTGAGCGAGTTTCGAGCCCACGACCACACCGTCAGAATGTCCCTCGTTCGTACACATTTTGTACACACCTTGATGAGTTCTACGACTGGTGTCCAAAAGAGCTGGCCGTCCTACGAGTACATCACTCTTCTCCTTTTGCGCACCTTTGCTCACTTCCGACGCGGCCAGTCGCTTCGCGGCAGCCTTTTCCTATTTCTTGGTCTCCTCCGGGTCTTCGCTCTCGTATCTGCGCGCGGCGTAGGTTGCCAGTCTGTTTATGAGCGCGATGACGACTACCTTGATGTGTTGACCTTCGGGCGTAGCTGAGCGGACGCAGGTGGAACTCGTGCGTGAACACTTGCAGGAGTGGTAAATCAATCTCGGGACAGCTTATACGCAAGACAGTGAAAACCTACCTGGAGGGCGTCCGATGACGTCCTCGCAGTTGACAACGTGCTGCAGTATAGCTAGGAGTATACACTTCTTGTACATCTCCGGATCGACGCCGTCGGGCTGAGAAAGACGGACGAGGTTAGTACCGATTCCATCTCGCGATCGCACGAGTGACCTTGGTGCTGGAGACGAACCCAGACTCCAGAGCTTGTTCATCCCTGTGAAATTGGTGAAACATGACCGAGTCTTGGAGGACTAGGCAGGAGCGAGACTGAGTCAGAAGGCAGACGACGCGACGCGGCGTGGGCTCACCCGGATTTCTGACCGCTGAGATAGTATCGTAGAAAGAGTCCGTGTTCAATACACCTCTGCTCCGTGGTGATCATGAGGTAGACACAAAGGACGATGTTTCCGGCGTACTGGACTAGAGATCTGCAATATGGTGTCGGGACTGTGTGTATGTGTCGTATAGGTAATTTGAGAGATGAGTCGAGGGCGTCTGAAATGGCCATGTCTTGCGAGGTATGTGGTCAGAGGGCTCGACCAGAGAGGACGCATGTACGTACAAGGCTCATAATACTGCTTTGGGGGAGCGACGAAGTGCCACGCAATTCGGCGAGCAGCATGAGACTGGCGCATCCATGATTTCGCCATTGTCCTACAAGTAGGGCGTCAGCGTGGATGGCTCCCAGGGCGAATCCGGTAAGACGTACGAGGTAACATTTCAGATCTGACCGACCTGAACTACGGTCTCAAAGAACTCGCTGATAAGTTTTGCTTAGTAGAGGTTCTACGTTTTGGAGGCATGATCGCTACGCGTCGCAGTGGCTCTCATTCAAAGTTCAATTCCGAGTCAGAGGGACCCGCGGCGCGAGAATATGCTACTAAATTAGACTCTGTCTAAAACTCTGTCACGGTGAAGTTCAATATATATACTTCGTGCTTGGCGAGTCGAATGTATGATCCGGGGTACATGTTCACGTGTGAAAATTTCAGCGAGACGAGCTCGGGCTATGTGGTAGACACGAGCACAACGGCTCAGCATACAGTTTAAATCAAAAGTACACCAATAGATAGTAGAACTACGACTCGGATGTCTTGGTGGCATGTAGCATGCAGCATGCTATGCTGCTCACTTTGAACTATTTATTATTGGGGATTGGTGGGAGTCGGGGAGTTCTATATGTATACCTATACCGTATCATGCATGCAGTTTCCAGTTATTGTTTGTGCAAAAGAAAATCAAATTTTAGAAAGATTCATTGGGCAAAGTGCAACGTCGTTGCGTGGGTCTGCTTGAGTCAGAATCAATATTTTCGTTGCCTGCGAAGTAATGAGAAAGTCGCAGTCCTTCTGTAAAATAATAATCCTATCTGAATCATACATGTAGCAGTAGTGTCTGTGTGTGCCGAGTACAAATTTAAAATAATCAAAGTGTCAGATAGCAGTTCTATCAAATCCGATTCTACTCGAGGAACACTGTCTTCCTATGCTACGTTGTTCTGTCGAACGACTTTCTCCAGCGTTGCCTTCTCGACCGTGTGTTCCTGGGAGTTGCCCTGCGACGGAAGGACGTGGAAGAGGGAGAGCGAGCGATATGCCACCACTGGCGCCTCCTTCAATTTCCCTGTTCCCGTCCTCGTTCTCATCATCATCGGTAGTGCCAGAGCCAACGCGGCCGCCGTCACCTATGGGCACTTTGAACTGCGTTGCAACGTCATCTGCGAGACATGACAATGCTCCCGGGATAATCAACACCTGAGCTCTGGTAAAGTCTTGTCCCTCGTCGGACACGAAAAGTGAACTTGATACGTCGCGTAACGCGCGACCCACTGGCAGCTCTTCGGTGGTGCCGATGGCTGTGCGTGTGTGTGAACAGTGAGCAAGTTTCACAGCTAAACGGAGCGCGCGAGAATACAGCGTTGGGTGAACTTACCGAGCATCATCTTCTTGGATATAATTCCAACCTTGCCCGCGAGTGCAGACGCCTCCTCCATAGGGTCTGCGCAACGATGAAGTGAAGAGTCAGGAATAAAAGTAGCTGGAGTGGCAGAGCGAACACGGCGCACGGGTAGTGATGACAAGTGCTTTCCCGACAGCAATGTTCCTCAACGTGTCCCACATATCCATATCTCTCTTCATCTTGGCGTCGATTCCAGTGGAGAACTCGTCTATGAGCACGACGGAAGAGTTACCTACAAAAAGACAAGTCAATGAGAACACGTTCACCGCAAGCGAAGTGACCAGGGCTCATCGATGAGTGCAATATCGTGAGCACTGAGCGCCAGTTTCCGCTGATTGCCGCCAGACAGCTGACTCGCCAATCGGTTCGCATACATGTTTCAACGAGGTCGCCGCCATGAGTGAGTCCACACTGATTTTCAGTTCGCCTCCTCGTCTGAGCCCCTTTAGGCGACCGTAGATCAACAGGTGTTCTCGCACCGTCAGTTGGGCATCAATTGCGGTGAACTATGGGAAGACGCCGAGTGCAAGACATGCGCTACGGGGAGAGTTGACGACAGAGACGCTCTTGATCATCACGTCCCCTATGTCGGGGATGACGTCGCCGCCTATATATTCACAGGGTAGTCAGCAGATATAACTATCATACGAGTAAACGAAACACGTACAAATTATATCGTCTTGCCCGCCTCGTTGGGCCCAAGCATGGCGAATATAACGTCTGCGGGAACATCAAAGGAAACATCGTCTACTACCTTCCTCCCATCAAATGACTTGATTACATGAAGGACGCGCAACGCATCGCTTGATTGTGCGACCGCTCTAGCTTCCCTCACGACGTCCTGTCTCGATTTCTCGTTGGCGGAGAGGTTCTCGTCCATCTGTGTCTGCTGCTTGCGCGTCGTCAAGAACCGACGCGGAATGATAGACCAAGTCTACCAAGACGAGGATTCTGAGGAGAATGAAACTGTAAAAAAAAAAGATATAAAATTGGCCCGCCGTATCTCAAGATGTCACCTATGGAAGAAGTCGTGATTGGCGTAGAACCATTAAGGAGCGAGAACAGATTGACTGAAATGAATGCCGAGCGTAGCTGCACACCATATATCCAACAAGGCGCGTAGAAAATAGTCGTTCAAAGGACTTACCACGTTGGCAACAGGCGAAAGGACAGATAGTGTGCAAACTGGTGGAAAGGCATCAGATCAGTCCAGGTCAGATATTCCAATTATCGACTCACGAATGATCGCGATTTCGTGACTGGCTTGCGAGGTTTTCGCATATGTAAGGGTAAGGACGTCAACTATTTCACATGGGTTACTTTTGTGAATCACCCAATGCATGTTCCAGTCATCCCCGACAGTGCAGCTATCCAGGTCTAAATAGTCGCTAGCGATGTGGTGTGTAAGCCCTCGACGTTGGACAGGGACGAACTACAGTCTTGACGACCATGACGCTCCCAATTTGACCTGCATCGCAGATGCCACGAGTCGTTGGTGCGTCACATCCCATACCTGAGCGCGATCACGCTCGTCAACATTTCCGCACCTCCATACGCGCGTGCTCGTATTGATCAACCTGAGTCTATCGCCTCTATCGTCATGGGAGTAAACCCGACGTTAGATAGTCTGAAAGAAAAAGAAACCGCCAAAAATACACACAGACTCGCTGGCGCACGATAGATGATGTTGATGTTCTGCGTTACTCCTGACTCGCCCTTTGCAAACAACATAACCGTGATCGGGAGCGATGAACACCTGTGCGCAAATGCGTTATCGAACACACGAGTCAGTGTGAATGACAAACATCAGCACGAGTCGACGACGATACGGGAACTGATAGGGAGGGAAGATACGCACAAATCAACCAAAAGGGCGATACAGGCACCGTGCAACTTCCCGGCAGAGTTCAGCATGTCTGGAAGCGCAAAACGAGACAGTCAGTGTCCAGGCCAAACCGAGTACTAGAGTGGACAGTCGAGCCCACTCACAGTCAACTCCAGCACCACCCTCGCTTCTTCCCTCGATGGTTCGTTGGTGTTGGGTACGATCGAGACGTCAACGAAATCCAGGTGCTGCATCGTCCACGTACCGAACCCATGGTTTCGAGTCGCGAACACCGACCACCAGCGCTGAATAAATTCTGTGCAAAGAAATAATGATACGGGGACGATGACGCATTTATTCAATTTATGAAATGAAGACAGGATCCAGAAGATGGCGACGCACCTTTAGTTTCGATTGTGACATTCCCAGGAACATCTCTAGGGTCAAGTTCCTCCGAGAGCTCTCGAGACTCTCCCTCACCGCCCCTGCCCATCTTTGAATAATTGGTGCGGGTTGGGGAACAAAGGACTGTGACGGTTGAGTGAAATCTGGCAACAGTACTGCGCTGGCTGGCGCATTGGGAACTTATCACTTGGCGACATCCACATGACACGTAGTCCAGTGATAGCGGCTACTAGTAAGTAGTGATTGGCAGACCGGTAAGCTGGCTGGATTGTAGATTTTCACACACACTGACAAGGACGGATTCCGTGTGAAACTGTTGTTGGCCCTAGCCTACAGTGTTAGCATGCTCTGTGGTTGAAATGAGTCTGAAACCTAGATCGTTGGGGGTTTGAAAGAACCAAGCAGCAGACCCAGCTGGATCAAGGGACTCCAGTTTCATTCCCGAAACCCATCAAATGCATTGAATGTGCTACTTATGCTAAGTTGGCTGGAAACATCAAGGAAACCAAAAAAGATTGTCGTCGTGTGTATCCCACAGGCATGTGAGATGGGGAGGAAAGCGAGTGGATTATAAATTGATGTTGCAAGAACGAAAACAACAAAGAGAAAACAAGAAAAAAGAAAAAAGAAAAAAGAAAAAAGAAAAAAGAAAAAAGGAGCGTACGCAACGAGTTCACCGACTTGGCAATGTCCGAGATGATCTCTCCCCGCACCCGTCCTCACCTTGACGGAATCGCAAAAGGTCCTCTCGAAATCGTCCCCTGCGCAACGCTCTTGACGGTTCCAGCTCTTGAGCGCCCTCAACAAATGCATCACCTCGTCCCGCTTGCCCTGCCGCACATCGTTGATACTCACAGAGCCCATCTTGATGTCATTGTCCAGCAGGAAATCAAAAAGCCGGAACAGCCCGTCCAACTTGTCGTCGTTCGGACCAGACGGGAATGCCGAGTCCGGAATCGGAGGCAAGGCAAATTTGCCCATCATGTCTTCTGCAAGTCGGAGGATCGCTAGGCCGCCAAAGAGACGTCCGGCGGGATTCGTCATCTGAAGGGATCGAGGTAGTTGACCCGGTCGACGAGGTTACTGTCGGTAGTCATAGTCATCTGGGAAAAGCAGTCAGTTCGAGTGTGCGCCGAAGATTGGACGAGGGGGAACATACGTCCAATAAGTTCTGCGACGACATGCTCGCCCGACGAGGCTCTCTTGGCGGCCGGGGAGGTGCGTTCCTCGAGTTCCTCGCCGCCGCGCCCACCTCCGCAAGCTGTATGAAAAGTGAGTCGAGCCTGATGCGATCACTGTTACTGTTGTTGTCCTGCTCGTCGTTGATACGCATCCCGTTTTCCGAGGACGGCAGCCCCATGAGGACGCGCGCGTCACGCGACGAGAGCTGGTTGGGATTCTCCCGTCGTAGCGCCTTTTGCATCGCGGCCCGGGCAGTAGGCGATGGCGGTCTAGGTGCTGGATTCATCGCTTGTGCGACCGTGAGCGGTATCGTAGGAATGTTGACGGAGGACAGGTTCTGTTTAGAAAGAGGGTCGCTGGTGGTGAGTCGATTACATACCAAAAAGAGAAAGAACACCAACTTCATCCACTCGCGCACGATAGCTTGCTCTTCGGAACTGAAAAAGTGCGTCTTGTCTGTCTCGTGCACGATCCGAAATCCTTAACGACCAGGGTCGATGTTCTCATCTGCAATGACCTTGTACCCAACAATGTTGACGTATCCCTTATTCTTCGTTTCCTGCATCCAGAACTTGTCAGCAACGCCACGCGATGCGTCGATCCCATGCCCCTAAATCGACTCACCGCCTTGCTATTGCTCCTCAGGATATACAAATGCGGCCCCTTGATGATGGAATACCGGGTCCTCCACGTGTTATAGTGGTCCATCCATCCCTCGTGGTCCGGTTTCCCTATCTGCTCAACGATGCTCTTGCCGGGCTTGAGCGCGCTCGGTCCTTTTGATCCCGCCTGAGGCGTCAACGTCTGCTTGCGTGGCGGTCCACCACACTCTTGGACCTCCGTCGACTCCTTCTCCAGGTCCCGCGACTTGTCTATCGACCTGGCTCGCTACACTTCCTTCTTCTTGGCATCGCTTTCGGGACTGACCCAATGACCGTTCCGGAAACTGTCCATCGCCAAACCTTCCGAGGTCGAAGGACGCCCAGACGACGTTTTCCTGCTGCTATACAGCCGCGAGAGACCCAACGTGGACGACTTTTCTGTCGGGCTGCTCTCCTCCAACAGTGTCCGGTGCAAACCGAGTCAGCTCTCCGCCCTTTTCCGTTCTATTCCAACAAAACAGAGTGATTCCAACAAAACAGAGTGATTACTCACGACGTAATCCTGGGCGGTGGCTTCCTCGATCGACCAATCGACGACGAAATGCCGCCAAACAGACTGTGCCTCTCCGTTCCTTTGCTCGCCTCCGCGTTTTCTTTACTCCCACGAGCATACGCGGCGTTGGTGTCCTCCTGAGAATCGCGTCGCTTGATACGCGGGGAACCAGCACCCGTCGGTGAGGGGCCTTTGGTAACGTTAGGCGTCACGGATCGCTCCTTATCCTTGAGCGATGAAGAGTCTCCGGAACGGCCAAACAGGCGTCGGCGAGAGGACAACTTGCCAGAAGCCGGAGTACTCTCGCTCTAGCAAGACCAGTTCAACTCGTTGCCACGAAAAAAGACAGAGACCCTACCTCGCTCTGAACACCCCGGTCATCCTCCGCGATCCCACCCTCGTTTGCCTTATCCTCAGGCGCACTCCTCCCACTCCCATTGGGAGACGACAGCTGTGTCTCAGGCAGGACCTCGAGACCAAGTCCCGCCACATCGATCAAGCCCGCTCTCTTAATCCCAGTAGCCATGCTGCCTCTCTCGATTGACCCGCCGCCGTTCAAGCTCGCAACGCCCGTACTAGATAGACTCGACACGCGCTTGGGGATGAGCGGACTCGTGATGAACGTGTCCGTCCTTGGACTGTCGGAACCGGCAAGCGTAGGCGAAGGTGGCCCATTCCCGTTGAGCGTCTATGCTCACGGACATGTGGCTGTTAGGCGAATGGTGCGCCGATCCGCTCGGCGAATGGCTGTACGGGAACTGAGAGATCGAGTGCGTGATGGATTGCGCTTGCTGCTGCTGGGAGTCCCCCAGCATAATCGAGGATGGGCGACGGAGCTCAGCCATGGCGTTGGTGATGCGCATGCGTTTTCCCAGTGATTTCTTGCTCTGCGAGATATGACGACGTGAGGCAACGTGGAACGGGTGGAGAGATCAAACTGACCAATAAACTTGTCGTAAACTTCGGAAGCGAAACCTTTCGACTTTAACCACTCGACGACCTCGTCTACGGTCCATTCGGAAGGAGGGTAGAATTCTTTGGTGCCTCTGCCTCTGGTACTGATTGTGCAGACGTCCTAACGGAGGCTCTTCCCCCTGACGACACACTATTCCGCTGAGATATGTGTCGAGAGTGTTGACGGGCACCAGAGACGGAGAGACCTGGCGACGGCAGAGCAGCAGGGCTTTCGCGAGTAATGCTGGGAGTGGGAGTGGCACAGGGGAAACGGAGACAAGAATCATAGATTGGCACCCACGGGGACGATGGGGATGGGTGCGACAATATTGGTGGCATTAGGAGCTAGACGCAGTGAATTTGGAGAACATCCACCGCTGGGGATTGGAGAGTACGTGGACCTCGGAGGAGAACTAGTGGACGCATATGAACGTCGAAACGGCAGTACTAGCGGAGCGTGATCTCCGGACTCTTCCTCAGGCGAAGAGGATAGATTACCCCCGGGAAGGACGACAGAACTTCGCAAGTTCGTTGGAGCTCTTCCATGATTATCTAATAACCGGAAACGGCTGCGAATGACGTGAGAGGGGATGACAAAACAATAAGAGAGGGGATGACAAAACAATAAGAAAACAGTGCGCCGACCATGCCGGTACTACTGAACGAGGACGATCCACTGATGGCAAGTCGATGAGCGAGAGGAAAGGAAATAGAGCGAAGCAACTAACAATCAATCAAAGTCCATAGAGTTGATTAGTGGCAATGATGACACTGAAGATAGAATCTCAAAGTAAATGGCCGAGCCAAAGACCGATAGGGTTGGATAAGCCATTCGAAAACTGCATCGCTTGGACAGACGACCGGCGTTCCCGTGAGACATACAACGAAAAGTATACAGCCTTGAGAACGAATCAACACGCAGAAAGTTGGAGGACCCTAAACGTGGTGGCCTTGAAGAATGCGACCCACTTCAAGTCCACAAGCGTCCGCTGCAACCTGAGGGAAGCTTGCATAATTGGGCTATAATGACGCTCGGTGCTCCCACCGTGTCGCACGATGTGTTCAATGCACGATTATACAGAACATTTGTGTTTCGAGTAGTCTTGAACGTACTAGCTCCCCTTTCATTCTTGTCGATCAACGACTAACGTGGCATGCAAGGCGAGAATCAGCATGGATTCCGGGGATAGTAACTCGTCAACCTTTCCAATACGGTCTGACGCAGGAGCAACCTGCATCATATCAACAGAGAGGTTGGTAAATGAACGCAATTTTCCAACGCCTCCAACACAGTCTCACTACGTCTCCCGCGGATTAATCCAGGATGGGGCCCGAAGACTTCACCAGCATCTAGCGTCGTTCGTGTATCCAGCGGAAATGTCAGCGGAATTAAACACAAGTCTATACCTCATAGGAATGATACGCACCAGAGGATAAATTTTATCAACGTCGCGATCGTAAGTGCGTGGCGGTGACGGGGGTGGTGCCGTTTGAGTCGAGTGGTCCGCGATCGTTGGATTATCTGCCAGTCGTCATAATGTCCACTCACGATACGTATCGTCTCAAGACAGCGAGGTGCCAACAGATAACATAGGTAGGTCCTCCAGGAACCTGAAAGTCATATAGATCAGTGACCGTCTGTTCGTCCTCCCCGCCTTCCGCTTGCCAACAAACAAGTATTTTGGCTGAATACGTGGACGTCAGGTTCCACACGCCAATGCATATACGTGGGGAGCCGAAGAAACCTTTTTAAACTTGATAGCACGGTCACTCTCGCCAGCATTGGTGTGTGCCACTGTGCAGGTTGCGTTCGCGTTGACTCAAGTTACGTAGCCTAATGGTTTTGGACACTTGCTAGTAGTGGCACATCGAATTAAGACAACCATAGAAGTGAGAACGAGGGTAAGGTTCTTTACCTAGTCATCACGCAAGCACGCTAGTTGCCTGTTGTTGCGTGGCGCTCTCGTCGCGATGACCACACCACAGAGTCCCTTGGCATGGAGGCCCCTCGCCATCGACGTCCGTCCACTCGGCCTCGACGTCATCGCCAACCTCCTCTTCTACATCATCCACATCCACATGTCAGCTTCTGACCTCTTTCGTTTCGCAGCCTACGCCTTAGCCAGTATGCCGGCCGTGCCTCTATGCTATTTGAATCATAGCCAGCTCTCTTATATTCCGTGGGGAGCTCAACAAGTGACGCGCAGTGTGCGAGGAGTTCACCGCAAGCTCTATTTTGAGTTCCATGACTCCCTCGGAGTAGCACGACAATTTGGACGCATCGCATGTCATACGAGTCGATGATCTCTTGTAGGAGAGATATGTTGTCCGGTTTTAGGTCTTCAAGACGCATAACGTCAATTTGTTGATGACCAACATATCGACGAACGGACCACACGTACTTGCGTTTCCACTGTATAACCACTGTTCAATGAGATCCATAAAATACAATACGCAGCGCTGGCAGCGCCGTGATGCTCTGCATCTCAATCGTGTTCATTTCTTCTGCCATATGGTCCAATACACCTGAGGGTGTCGATCACCTGCTACCGTAGATATTTGTAGTCTAGGTGGCCTACAAAGAGCGACTTGGAGGTGAACCCATAAGGCCGGATGTCGACGGCGGCTCGCGTGACCTTGTTTATAAGGGATAGCTTTCCGACGTTTGGATAACCATAATGAGCAGTGTCCGGGTGTTGTAATCTATCGCGGGCAGACGGGAAATGTGTTACCGGACCTGTGCGAGGTAGGCCTCTTCCGCATGATTATAACCATCTTGAGAAAATCGAATCACGGATATATGAGCCAAGGACAATGACAATGTAAGGTAAAATGCCCCTGAACTCACCGACCGTGCGCGGCCGTTTTGAGTTACTTGCATCTGTACAAGCTGTCGGCGAACTTGAGAACGGATATAGCCTTTGGCTACCTAATCAATCAAATGCTGAGCGGTTCGAAGCTGGAAAAGGGTGTAAATCCTACGCAGCAATGTTTCGTTTATCAGTTGAGTCGAAACCCCCGGATTAGAGCCTACATCGAAGATCGGGAACTAGCGTGAATAACGCTGAGCTTCTCGACAAAAAAGTCTCGCGTACATGAAAGTTGCGTATGTGACTTACCTAGCGCAATTGCCGAACTACTCTGATTGCGAGACGTTCGTTTTACATGGACATACAGTCGGCGTTTTTCGCTTTGGCCCGCTTGTCGACATATTGATGAACCGCGGGGGTCGATGGGCTGAGCAAAGAGATGATGGAAGTGGTGTTCGAGTTCGAGTTGGAAGTGGTGCCGGTGAGGCATTGACATGAGGCTCGACTCATCAACACCGGCGGTACGAACGGAAAATGAACCAGGTACCCCGACGGCCCAACCCACACACCAAAGACCACAAACGTCCCACTGCCCACCTCATGTGATTGATGTCGGTCATCTCTTTCGAACAAGGACGGCTTTATCGACGATCCATACTATCTGTGGGAAGATTAATTATTACAGTGATTAATGGTCAAAACCTGGTCGGCAACTTGAACTCCGCATGCATATCTACCAATGAAGTCGATAAAGTGACCTGGTTCGGGTTCCACCAGACCGCGTTCAGTTGTAACAACAACCGGTCGAGAAGGCAGGGACTAGCATGTGTGGTAACCGCCGAATTTTTTGAAGCCACCGGGGCGGCCAGGATAGAGTGGCAACTCCTTGTACTGTGATGCATGATAAGGGCGAGGTTGGGGAGGTAGCAGACGCAAACGCCCTGATTTCGTTGCAGACGACTGGCATGGTAGTGGTAATGGTGATGCTCGACCGGATGAGTTTGAGGTACTGTAAGGAGGGGGTGACTGGCAAGATGACGACAGGATCCAATTTTCGGCAACACGCGTGAAATCGAACGTACAAAATTAAGACGGGATTCAACCCAAGCGTCCTAAGAAGGCAACGTGGTGACCTGGTTATTCACACGCTATTTCACACGCATTATTACTACGGGTCCAGGAATACGAATCTCAACCTCAAACATTCGTACGAAATACAATAATGTGCGGCAGCAGGTAGTCTACTCGTGCTCCCTACTATATTCTCAATCATATATATATATCGTCCATATCGGTAGATGAATTATCAGAGTCGGATCCCTCGTCTGGCTCGCTTTCTTCAGACATCTCCCATTCAAGAACTTCTTGATCACCGAGTAAGAAGCTGGGATCAAGGTCGTCGAAAGCCAGGTTCTGACAGCCCAAGCGAGTGTCCTCAGCCTCCATAGCTTCCACATAGTCTAGTGCACTGCAGTCGTCATTCTCTGGGATTTCCCAGTCAAGATCAGAAGGTAAGAAATTGTTTTCGAGGTCATCGAATCCGCCGAGAGGGTTGTGCGAGTTTGTGGGTTCGGCAACCATGTAGTCCGCATGTGAGGATTCAGTGATAGCGTGTGGATGTTCCTCTGTTGAGTCGACTGGATCTGTTGCGCCGTCGCGAACATGGGAGTAGGTGTGACCGACGCCAAGGCCCCAGTGATGTCTCATCAACATATCACGGTCTACGAACCTTTGCACCATGACTCGGACATCAGTCAGGAGTAAACGTGGATGTTCATGAAATTGCATCATACCTGTTGACATAGTAGTACCTCCAATTATCAGATTCGTTTCTTGAATAGGAGATCGATGGATCGTCTGGGTCCCGTTGTCCTTTTGCGAAAGCGGGTATAATATGACATCCTCTTAATACGTCCGCAGGGTCAACGAAACCAAATGCGCAGTCTTCGTTTAATGAAACAAATTGCAGCATATCAAGATCAACCCCATCCGGTCCAGAATCAGATGGCATCCGTTGAAACCATCGCACATGTAAGAAATTCAATCGCCGGGAGTTGTAGTCGTTGAGTTCCGGGCCGATGTACTGGACATTCGCATGATAGATCCCGATGATGCGAGCGTAACGAAAGTGCACTTCCAAGTCTGTGTCGTCTGCAGATTGTCCAGCCAGCATCATTATATCACGCTTGCTGCCACTAGGGTTAAAAGTGTCCTGGCTACGGCGGACATCATATGTGGTATAGTTGATGCGTATGATACTGTGCCGGTAGATGCGATTGCGTTTTAATATGACATGGTCGAGGGTGGCCAGACGTGCATTGTAGCTGTTATTTAGTCCTGGAAGCGGATGATCATTAGTTGGTTCCGCGGTAGCCGTATGCATTGACCGAATGCGAGGCAAAAGGTGGGACTTCAATTTCGAAATAAAGTCCTTTAAATTTTGATCCAGTCAAACCATAGTCATAGAGTATGATACCCATACCATCATTGCTGGGTCGCCTGGATCTTGGCTGAGGAAAGTGTGAAGTACGATCGGTTGGTGTTGTGACTGTCCAATGTTATAGCGACTGTCCAAGTTGTTTGGGACAGATTCTGGCAGACTACTGCTATTTTGAGACTCGTAAACTCGCCGTATCCTTGCTTGTCGTCGCTCAATCCGGGTAAGTTGACGAATGAAGTCCTTTTTACTGGTACGTGTATACCTCCCTTTCCCAACTCTGTGCTCTCGTTCGCCCTAGTAAAGCAAAGGTTAAACTCAAGTGATGCACCTAGATCAAAATGGGCACACACAGATTGTGTCGAGTAGGAATCCGTTGTTCCGTAGAGCCTGATAGAAGCTGTGTAATCTCCCAGCGCATGAAGTTTGTAAGTACGAAGATTGAAGGATTTTGGCTTGCGCGATTGTACAGTGACAGCGGATCCCCCACCTTTGCGCTGAGAACGAGCACGGACCTCCCTACGGTGGCGGCCCTCAGCCTCACGTGTAAGTTCTCTGGTGTTAAACGCAGGGCAGGTATTGGCCTCGAATGCACGTATGGCATCTCCCAATGCCTGGGTGACAGTATCCATCACTTGAAGAGTTTCATCTGTATGCAGTCGTAATTTTGCTAGTGCGTGCCAATGACAAAGGAGGGCAAGCAGCTTCAACACAGATGCATTGTGGGGCTCCGGTAGCAAGCCCTCGAATACAGGGAGAGCACACTGTTGTAAGTTGATTCAGTAATGTTGAACGTAATGACTACTATGTTGCTGCGCACCTGGAGGATGTCTTCGAAGTCACGTGCTGCAATCCTCCTCATTTCCGACACATTCTTCGAGAAACGTCGTATTGTATCTTGTCCAAACGTAGGAACTTGACGATATCTGTAGACAACACATAGGTCAGTTGGTGAGTATAAAAATGTATTGGGGTACAAAAAACCCGCCTTCGATCAAGCTCGCGCAAGACGTTACCTTTCAAGCTGTCCAGCATGCGTATAAGATGGATCAAGATAGCCTTCCATATTCCAAGCTCAAATTCATGTAATAAGTCCACCACAAGCATAGCAAACAGATTAAAACCGAAAGCACATAGTCTTTCTGAGAAAGCGTTCTGAACTGGTAAGCACGAAGAATTCAACTCCTGTAGGGACCAACACCTACCATAGTGGGTACCAGAGATTCGTCTTTGAGGAGCATTTGAATTGGTGGAGAGGTAACGGCGTAATTTTTTTGGTAGATAAGCTTCCGTGCGTCCATGATTTTGTTGCGTCGATTGTCGTCATCAACGCGAGCCAATACTTGTCGTTGATGCATGTCCGATTGGCTGCCGACAGCGGGGACACATTCCATAGGGAGTGTGCAGCGTGGACACGGACACTTTCCGAGGTTCCGTATAGATGCAATCAAGACCCTATTTTATCAAGTCAGTAATAATTTAGCCAACGCGAACCTAGCACGAACTTTTCGGGGTAATCTGCGGAATATGTGAATATGCGCGGATAAAACCGTCGCTTAACGCCATCACAACACAAAATGACGACCCCGTGTTGATACGCCATCATGAACTCCTCATCAAGGAGTATCTTCCATTGTTCGTGGAAGAGCTCTCGCTGGCAGTGAGAATGAAGTGCATCACTGGCACCTTTATCACCCAAGTTTTCCGCCAAAAAGTCCTTAAACTCATCCGGTAGCTAGACGAAGAATTACCATACATGTAACGCAATGGAACAACCGAGTACTTACTGCCTGGAAATACGCCACATGAGAACAGAGATTACTGGAGGGTTGACATCTTCGATATTTTGACTCGTTACCAAAATAGACATAAAGCGGCCACAGTTTGGCGTCACCGAAGTTGGTCAGTTGGGTTGCGTCGGACCAGAACATGAGAGCTGCAACGACCCGAGGGAGGTCACAGCCGGGCTCCGGAGGCAAGTCTTGAAGTGCTCGATTTGCCTCGAGGAATGCAGTAGATGTGAATAGTTCACCGTGGACCCTGAGGTCATGGTCCCGGTGAGGCGGGTGCCACCGTAGTTCATACGGTTCGAAGTGGAAGAATGATGCCTGGGTCGGATTCGTGACCTTTTCCTTCATGATCGAAACAATGGAGCGATGATAAAAACCATCGATACTGTAGTCCTTCGGGCCCGGATTTTTCGACCGACCATGAAACGGTGCTGAGACCGAAACGGAGGAGCATTTCCAACCACGGTCCTCTCTCAACCACTCCGGAGCATCACCATCAAACTCATTGTGTCCAAGCTGCTCGTCTATGGAATTCCATGGAGTGCGTGACACGGTATCGGGAGAAAAGGTAGGATCTCCCACAATATCGAGTAATTGCCTAAAGCCTTCCTTTGATTTCTGCCCCCCTTGATTCCAGTACCAATGCCCGAGGAGCATAGACGTTTCATTTGGATAAGGGTGGTATAGATTATGAGAAGGGCCGTGCGATGTACCCAAAGTAACGGATGGTGAATGCAAGTTCTCGACCGAATAGGGATCATCCGGGTCGTGGCGAGGAGGGAAGTCAGTATCGTATACACGAAGCAATCCAAACTTGTTCATCTGTGTCTTAAACAGCCTGCGTGTCGAGGCGTAAAGGGAACGAGTGAGTTGCCCAACGGAACTGGCAGATGAGACATTTCGAGACGAGGACGAGGAGTAATTCGCGCCTTCTGCTGAACCTCCCTGCGAATTAGGCAATAATACCTCAGGCGGTGGAAGCGGCGCCAGGTGTTCTGGAAGTGTGTCTCGAAAGCGCAGCAACATCAGCAAAGTCAGGTTTTCAGCATAGTCACCCATAGTCTCATAGTGTTTTCATAGATGTTTCATAGCATTCATAGTATCATAGATGATGATAGTAATCCCAGAGTGGAACAGACTATAGTCAGACTATTACTTGGTGGGACCAGACTGCTTAGTAGGACCAGACTGCTTCCAGATTGGCTCAGCCTTTCATTTGAATAAGTAAACACAAATGAAAATCATGATTGCCATTAACTTCAATGATGATACCTTCAAGTTTGGCAGAGTTTCCACTGATATTTGTGCTTCATAGTATGTCAGAAAAGATTATTTGATCATTACTATTCAAGAGTTAGCCTTATCCGAGTCATATCCTGAGTAACCAGTTCCGAGTACTAGCCTGCCAAGTAGTACTACTACCTAAAGCCACCTAAAATATGTCAGAAAGATAATCATTATGTAAATACTATATGTCCGAAGATCTTGCTGTGGCTTCACTCGTCACGGTGCCTCACCGTTGCACCACACTGGCAGTCCGACCCACTTCCCACTGGCACCGTGACCCAAGTTCCACCAAAAAAGGGAGTCGGGCTGGCGCCCAAGGCGCCGGCCTTCTCACGCCGGTCCAGGATCGCCCGGAGGGTTTTCTCTATTGAATACTGCTAGAGAAATAAAACAGTGATCAGAGACACCGTACCCATAAAAAAATAAATGACTCCAAGTCTCATCCTCTCACCCTCGCCTCGCCTTTAGTATCGGCAGATGTTTGGGTGTTACTCCCCACCGGCACGGCCAACACCCAGACTCTGACTCAATAACCACCTCGCACGGCGCCCTTATCCTCGCTCAGCCCACACGTCCTCGTGTTCAGATTGAGGCTTCAAGTTATTACCATTACGCCTCGCTCGAGCGCGGTCCCCTTCCTCCGTCGAGAATGCTCCGAGTGAGTCCACAACGCACTCTCTTCCCCATCCTCGTCACCTTCAACATTGAACAGCGCCGGCGGCGTAGGCGAAAAAAGTAGGCTGTAGACTCATCCACACGCTCTTGCGTCGCACTTTGACCGTACCAGCAGCGGCCGTGGCATCTGTCTCCGTCGACACAGTTGACTTGGGAGATGAAACCTAGTACACTCGACGTTCGACGGATGCGCGAGAAACCAGTCGCGGCAACAGGCCGTCGAACTCGCACGCCAAGGACCCAGTCGAGTAGAGGGAAAGAAACCAGACGACGATCAACGTTGCGAAGCAAAGAGCGAGAGCACCTTTTCAGCGTTCTCCTTGTACTTCTTCAGCTTTTTGCTCCGCTGTTTCTCCGGCCCCTCAGCGTGGTGAGACGAATGTTTGGGCGCCTCGGGCGATGTCGGATTTGAGACAAGCTCTGCGGTTTCACCGTTGGATTGGTCAGAAGACTGACTCTGATCGCCAACATAAATGGCAGATTCCTTGGATCTCAACGAAGGTGACATGGCCATCGTGCTCGTGGCCGATACGGACGGCGTCAATAGACCATTAGTTGAGACTGACGAGACGGTAGCAGTGGTCGCAGCGTTCGAGATCTTGGACGTCTTGATCGTAGACGCGCTCTTGGCAGAAAAAGACGACGGCGGCGATTTTCCTTTCAGGAACTGTGGCGTCTTTCGGAACTTCAGGCCAGGCGCACGATCCCGACGTTTTTCCGACTAGGCGAATCCGCGAGGTCTACAGCGTGGATATCAGATTCCTTCGAGAGACCTGAGAACGACCTTCCGCCCATCCGTTGAGACGGTGTGGACTGTCGTCGTTGCGCCGTGCCGTGACGCCGTCGTCTTCGTCGCGACGTTTGAAGGAGATAAAGGGGTGGGTGTAAGTGAGTAAAACCGAACGACGGTTAACACAAAGCCTCACGTATGTAGCGTTTGTAGTACACGTGCGACCAGTCGCTAAGAACGCGATCAAATGTCAGACCAAAAACGACCATCACATGCATGCTCGAGAGACTCACATCATCGAGAAATATGGGTGCATATCCTCAAAGCGGGATTCCCGACATCCGCCCTTTTCAGGTCCCCGTCCTCCTCGCAGCGTTGCCGTCGCTGTCGTGGTACGACGTCGCGTTGTTGTCGTTCGTTCGTCGTCGTCGCATTGTGGTACACCGTCGTGACAGTCGTCGCATCGCGGTGCCATATCGCGTCGTCGGCGTGTGTGCAGGAGAGGACACAGACACGGACACGGAGGGTCGTCGCGTCGTGTTGCATCGCGTTGTCGGAGAAGGGAAAGGCCTAGGGGAGAGGAAAAGGGAGGGGGAGGAAAAGGGGAGAGAGGGAGAGCCTGAGGGAGCGGACGCGGATAGGTCGTCGCGCGGATGCGAGGGAGAGGGAAAGGGAGGGGAGAAAAAGAACGGAAGAGAGCTCTCGTCCGAGTCGATAGGGTGTGTAGGAGATGGAAATTGACGTGGAGGTAGAGGACGTGGACGTGGACGCAGAGTATCCGCGTCGCAGGCGTATGCAGGAGAGGGACGGAGCTCGAGAGGGAGGGGTCGTCGCGGTTACAACGTCCAAGTTTGGTCCAAGTCGCGATAGTTGTCGCGTTGTCGGTGTCCGAGTCGTTGACGTGTGTGCAGGAGGGAAAGAAGGGGAGAGCTTGATGGAGAGGGAAACGGAGGGGGAGGAGAGGGAGAAGGGGGTAGAGCTTGAGGGAGCGGTCGCGGTCGCGGTCGCGGATAGGTCGTCGCGTCGATACCGCGTGTGCAGGAGAGGGAGAGTGAGAGCGGGCGGATCGACGTCATTGTCGAAACTGCGATAGTCGAGCGTAAAATTCAAGCAAGCTCGTGTAGCACCTCACGCAAAGTAAATCAGACTACATACTACACGTTGCTACAACATCGGGTACACGAGTATCATAAAAGTAACCTGGCTACTTGAAATGTCACGCAAAAACAAAAAATACAAGAGCTAGGACCCCTGTGGGTCTTCAAGTTGATGATCGGCGGGTACAATGTTTGCGTCCTTGCGTCCTTTGCGCTTATTCTTCCGTCCCGACTTCTTCCGTGAACCACCTGGGTTCGAAGGGGGAGGGGCAGGGGCAGGGGCAGGCCGTTTGCTCGATGATTCCACCACGGAGGCGGATCGCTCCTTCCGCTTGCCAATATTCTCCCCGTTGTAGCAGGTGGTGTAACGTGACAACGCGGTGTCGTATAAGGATTGCTGGATCTCCTCCAAAAATGCGTTCCAATCGATCGGAAACCCTACGGTCTCCGCGGCTTGACGAAGGGAATTTGCGTGGTCGATGTTCTGCTGTGTGTCCAGCATTGTGGCGATACGGCAAAAAAGGCGTTGAGATGCAGAGTCCAGCAACGGCTGGACGTTCTGCATCGCGATGGAGGGGTGTAATGTCTGTTTCTGTGTCAACGCCGGTACTCTAGATAAGAGCAAAACACTTACCCCACGTGCGGCGAGTGGGTTTTCTTCATCGACCTTAAAGTTAAATTTGCCGTCTTCTCCGCGAAGAAAGACGAAGATGTCGACCGTTTTGATGTTGACCCAAGTCACATTGTGGACAACGACAGGGTGTAATCCGGTGATCTGCTGATCACCGATACCTGTTGGTCTGAACGCCGTTGCTGGGAGCCGGGGCTCAGAAAAAATCGGGTGGCCGATGTCTCGTCGCGGAAAGTTTGAGGATGCGTCGTCAAACGAAATCAAGAAAGCTGTGTCGATTTGAGGTGCGTTTGCAACGGCCTGTGCCAGTTGTTCCTCCGCGGCTGCCCGGGTTTGACTGAAGGCGCATTCCCCGATCCAAACGACGAACGCAAGTTCACGGCGTGGTCGAAGATCGAGGCGGAAATCGGGGATGACGGCCTCACCAGGCCCCCGACCTTGAATGGCTGAGTTGGGACGAAACTGGAGGGTAACGCCGGGATGTGAATACGGCGCCATAAGATCCCGAACGCGGTCCGTGAGAAAGGCAGGGGGGCATTCGTGAACCGGGAGAGGGACCATCGCAGTGATCCGAAGACGGTTGTGGTTGTAAAGAAGTCTACGGCGAAGATGGGGTTAGTCGTCGGGGAATGGTATAGTAAAAACTTACTTGGGGTATAGGTGATTTCTTCGCTCGTATGTTATGAATTTGAACTCTTCGAGTGTCACTTCATCAAAAGTCTGTGGGTTCGTTAATCGAGAAGCGATGCGATTGCGATTTACTGACCTGAATCTCGAAGAATGAGCTTTGAAGTGTTTGGATGATTGCGAGGCAACGATCTGCGTTGATTGTAGAAGAAGACTTGGTAGAAGCGAGTGTATTGCGGGCTGTTTCATTACTAACGTCGGGTGTCGGCCGCGTGGCTTCCTTGGGTGGCGTGGCATCATCGACACCAGCGCCGTTATTTGTGCGAGATCCCTTGGCCTCCTCCGTCTGTGATGTAGTAGGATATGTCGTGAATTGCATCGGTGTAGTTACACGACCGGGGGATTGTGCAGGGTTTCTGGTCCATATGGCTGGGGAGGTGTAATGAGGGCATCAGCAAAACACAAAAATCTCCTCAGTAACACATAGTAATGTAAAGGAAATGAATACTATGGAGCTCTATATAGCTCTGCACAGCAACCCAGCTCCACAGCAAAACCTGATCACTCAGGCAAAACATCTCCAGCATCTTACAACTGCATAGACTGACAGCTACTCCACCTATATAGTTTATTAGCTTTCCACAGTGTCCTACCATTTCACAGCAATGCCAACTCACTCAGACCGTGATAAAAACATCTCAGTGAAGTTCCTTAGTAACTGTCCGAACTGGCAGTTGCACAGCAAAGTTACCACACAAGGTATTTACTAAGTTAATCCAAGTCACTGCAGATCCTACTAATCAGGAAAACTGCACCCGCCGGGCCGTGACATTCCATATAATAGTAATTCACGCTTGCCACATACTCGGAGAGTCAACACAAAATGGATACATATTGGGTAAAATTAAGCATAGCAGCAAGAAAAAGTAACGAAGTCAGTTAGTAGGTAAAAAAATAACATCTTCGGGTAATTCCCGTTGTCGTTGTGGCGTCATGGCTGTCCCGGTGCCAGGCATGTCATTGCGTCGTCCCATTCTGTTCGGTTCCTGTCGTCGTCGTCACATTGTGGCACGTTGCTGCCATGGCATGTCATCATCGTGCTGTCCTGTTCCCATTCCCGTCTTCATCTTCATCGTCGTTGTCGTCCCACCGTTCCCATTTCCGACCGTTCCCCGGCCCGCCGTCGACGTCGACGTCATCGCTGTCCCTTCCCGTTCCCCCCCAACCCCATCTTTCCCGCTTCCGTCGGCGGTGTCGCGGCGTGGTACGCAGTTGCGTCAGTTGACG
>JBBPNU010000201.1:0-23556 GCA_038091055.1 Leccinum angustisporum
TGGTATGAGTGATCGGCTTTACCCGAGGACGATGCAGATGGCGAACCGAGCTCACTGGAACAGAGTACGAAACGCTATCAAGGAAATTTTGCGAGGCTTCCAGGGTGCTGGAATGTAGCTAGGTGTTTGGAAAGTGTACAGACTAAAGGTTTTGGTGTTGTTAGGGATTTGTAGTAGTAGTGGCGCGTGCGTCTGTGGTCCGTGTCCGTCTTTGTATACTATAAAGTACTTACATGCGCTATCGTTTCGTGGAACTCAGACCAGTCAGTGGGTTGAGAGTCGAGTTGGACCAGAGACAAGGTTTATTTTAGCACATCCCACTGCCAGCTTCATGCGCATATCAATTTAGGCCCATGCTTATCAGTACATTGATATTGATTCGAGTAAGGTATGTCGATCTATGTATTGACATGGTAAATGGTGGTGTCCAATAGTGTCCAATGCCTTCAAGTTCGGATCCTACGAATTTATGATAAGATGGCATGGCATAAGCAGCCAATCTGCAAGTCCCAATGGTTGAACGTACATACCCGCAGTGCTTTACAAAAATCAGAGAGAGAATGAAATGAAATCATCCTTGGGCATGAACTCTGCAAAAAGAAGAAACAGAGTAATTAACACGGCATCATGTGAAACTTGAATGCATCTTACACGTTATATCACCTGATGGCAGCGAGCATTTCTGCGGACGCAATCAATCGGCTCGCTGCATTTCCCGCGCCGTCACCGTACAGAAACGTGCACGGAGCATATCAGATAGTCTGGTGACCAGCCCGTCTATGAGGTTGCCGCGTTGAGAGGCAAGCCGTCGATAGACGACAGCTGTTCGCCTCACAGCCTCATAGACAGTTTGGTCACCAGACTACATATCAGAGAGTCTAGCATTTGATCTCTATGCTCGGCTAACAAGCTGGGAGACGTCAGCTAGTCGAGCCCTGCCCTATGGAAACTGCAGTGCTGGCGTACTGACTCACAATTCATTCGATGCTTGCCCGCAAACACTACAGTAGTTCAAATTTGAGGCTAATGATTGTATATCTCAAGAGTGGGCAGCGGTCGCCGCACACCATTCTCGATGCAGGACACACAGGTGGGGCTTGAAGATGCGGAGGGCGACAAGATCGGGCGAGCATTCCTTCACGCCGCGAGGCAAGTGCGATGGCGGGTGATCATGAGCATGGGGGACTTCGAAGAGTGGTGGCGAGGGCGGGCGTAGTAGTAGCTCGACTTTGCTGGCGGCGTTCCCACGGTCTGTACTCACTTGGTTCCTCACCTGATCTACATACTAGATACTTCCCCGGGTGCTAGTCTTTCTCTGCTAGCCTCCCAAACAGTACCTCTTGTTCGCCATTGTGCTTCTCACAACCACGCGTCGCGATCCGAGGCAGTGAACACACCGCATGTACTATGCCGATGCTCCATCATGTAACCTGGACCTCCTCCGAGTCTGTCGCAGCAGCGTTGTGGTGCATCCAGCGGTGGGGCCTAAGTTAATTGGTTGCACATGGTTTGTCTGTCTCCCATTCTCTATGATTGAAAAACCCATTTCCTGTCGCCCATTGCGCCGTGCGCTATCGTGGTTAGGAAACTATGCATTTTTGTGTCAGTTTGCAAGTGTTCCGTTACATTTTTCAGAAACGGTTGACTCTCTGAGATTTCTAGGCATGGCCACACGGGATCGATAAGCCTCAAGGCCTCAAAGCTCAGTATATAACTGGCATTTCCATATTCATGCATTCCTCGCCGGGTGGTTACACTGTTGTCGTCTGCGAGTCGGTTTACATGGAACAAGGTGGGGGGCCTTTGCTCTATATAGTGAAGGAATGTCCCCAACGACTCAGCTCAGTGAGTTCCGGATCCTTGCATGACCATTGCCTTCCTCTAGCCCCGGCCGCATTTGCGCGTATCGGAGCTACCCACTCGAGTCAATACAAGTACTAGACGGTTTCGGACATACTGGTTATCTATCCTCTCGACAAAGTATCGGCTAACTCCCAAAACAGCTTTTGCCATCGCATCTTCGGATAGTCGAACGGCGTACTGAACCCGTTCAGATATGATCACTATCTTACCCCAGTTCTCTTTGGTTCGAGCCAAGAGGATAGCCTTGGCGTTTTCACTATGACCCGGCCCTATGTACAACTTTCAGCCCACATGTCTTCAATTTGAATTTCATTGCTCTTCTATTCCTTCGGACCACCCAGCAGGCTCGATTAGAATACCCCACGGAATGTGTTTCCGACGTGCATGCTAGCGGAACGTGCTCGACCTCTTCAGGACCAAATACGTATGTAGCCTGTCTACTGTTGGTCACGGCACTAACTTTTACCGATCTCAAGTCGTCTTCATGTGGAACGCTACTTTGTGTTCGGAAAGCTTCCTTCTCGCACCCCTTTCGTCGATTGCAATTGTTGCACAGGTTTGCAACACTCTGGATCTATATATAAGGGCTTCTGTCCTCTCGTCTCTCCTTGTGAATACACTCCCCATTTGTGTACCGTCTCCTCCCCTTTACCTTAATCCATGTGGTCAAGTTCTGCGTTGCTCCTTCTTACTATAGTCTTGAACACCTCTCGAACGGCTTCTGGTCTCGGCTCATCTTGCTCAACTCCACTTGGTAGCGGCACTGCCTCGTCGACTGACCCATATTGGCTCGAAACAATCCAGCACCAGGGAACATCTCCATTCAATTCCGATCCAACTTCATATCAGGTCTTTCGCAACGTCAAAGACTTTGGTGCAAAGGGTGACGGTGTCACTGATGATACGGCCGCAATCCAGTTAGTTATCTTTGAACCTTTGATATTTTTCACCAATGTTTGCTTTCGCAGCTCAGCCATGTCGTCTGGGCATCGCTGCGGCGGGCCCTCCTGCCGCTCATCGACGTACGATATCATACGCTCTGACCACTCATTGAGACTGATGCAAAGCATTTTTGTAGACTCTCTCCGGCCATTGTGTATTTTCCGCGAGGGTAAAATGCATTGAAGTTGTCTACTAATGTGTGCATCAGGCTGACTTACATCCAGCACTTACCTAGTATCCTCACACATCAATACCTACTATTATACGCAAATGATCGGAGATGCCAATAATCCTCCGACTCTCCTCGCAAGCTCAAACTTCACCGGCTTCGCGGTGATTGGTCAGTTTTTTTTTTTTGAATCTCATCTCATGGATCCAGATCTGATGTCGAGACAGATGCCGACCCTTACATTCCCAATGATTATGGTAATCAGTGGTTCACAAATCAAGATAACTTGTATGGATTATCGATTGCCTTGAGTTGAGCATGGGCCGAAATTCTGCTCTTTTTTCGTCTAGCTTCCGCTCTGTTCGGAATCTGATCATCGATCTGAGGCAGATGCCTTCCACGATCAGGGCGATCGGCTTGCACTGGCAAGTATCACAAGCCACTTCGCTTGTAAACGTCGTGGTCGAGATGTCCACTGCTTCTGGAACTCAGCATCAAGGTACGAAAAAAGAGGTACACACATTGTAACGATTCCGATTTCCATTTTGCTTAGGGCTGTACATGGAGAATGGAAGGTAAGTATTTGTGGCGACTTCGCAATACTTTCCTGGTTCACATCTGCCTCCGCCATCTCTCTAGCGGTGGTTTCATGGGAGGTAAGCAGCTATTATGACATACAATTCTGATCGCTTACACCTTGCAAGACATTGTATTCAATGGAGGTGATCAAAGCTCTTCGGTCGGTAGAACAGACTAATGAACTTTTATCAGGAAACATTGGTGTCGAGGTTGGCAATCAACAGTTCACAGTTCGCAATCTTACAGTCAACAATGCCAATGTTGGTGAGTGGAAGTCACGATGCACGAAAGTGTATGCTCGTCTGAATCTGAACTTCGGTACTGCTCAGCCGTTTCGGGTATCTGGAACTGGGGTCCGTCGTTTTGTTGTCGATCGATGAGATCTTTGTCTGAGATCTCCATCAGGATTCACATTTCAGGGTGTTACTATCAACAATTGCCAGGTGAGTGAATCTCATGGAACGCCGAGGCTGAACGTGCCTGACTGACTTTACACAGGTTGGCTTCAACTTGGCTGTTAAGGGAAACACGCAAAATAGTCAGGTAATGTATCTCTTCTGCGTCACGTTTACTTCCATCACTCATCTAGCTTCTTCAGGGCGTCGGTTCCGAGGCCATCATCGATGCAGTCGTTACCAACACGCCAACATTCGTTCTTTCCTCTGTCGATAACAATGGCACCCTTCCCTACTCATTAGTTCTCAACAATATCAAGTTGACCAACGTTCCAACTGCGGTTGGCGTTGCCAGTGGAGCCACTCTCCTCACCGGAGGCACCACCACGATCGCCTCGTGGGGACAAGGACAGATGTATTCCGGAACTAACGGCACGAAGACCTGGGTACAGGCTAACACCGACGCGCCCAACAAGCCCTCGATGCTCCTCGACAGTTCGGGTCGAATCTTTGGAAAGGCACACCCTCAGTACGCGAGCTATGCGGCGAACCAGTTTGTTAGTGTCAAGAACCAGGGTGCGAAGGGTGACGGCAAGACGGATGACACTGCTGCAATTCAGAGTGTCTTCGAACAGGTACGATTCACGTCTCTTCGGACTGTCGAGGATGTTCCTTTTATACTATACGACCCGCAGTACGCTGGATGCAAGATCGTTTTCTTCGATGCGGGCGTGTACTACGTCACAGACACGATCACCATACCTGCTGGAACTCAGATCGTCGGGGAGGCGTGGTCCGTGATTCTCGGAGGAGGTAGTAATTTCCAATCTCAGAGCAACCCGCGTGTAGTGGTGCAAGCGGGTGCTTCTGGATCTCAGGGTGTCATGGAGATCAGTGACATGGTCTTCTCCACAGCTGGTCCTGGTGGGTAGAATGCCACCTACCCGCGACTGTCTCAAACCCTTTCTCAGCTCCTGGGGCAATCGTGCTCGAGTGGAACGTCCACGATCCCTCTGGTCAGCAAGGCGCAGCTGGTCTCTGGGATTCTCACATCCGGTAAGTTATCTACGCTAATACGATGACCTTGCTCATTCGGACGATCAATAGTCTTGGAGGAGGTTCGTTCGACACTTTCACAGTATAATGTGACGTAGACTGATTCAGGAATACGTTTAGCTGTCGGTACTAATATGCAAAACGCGGAATGCCCATCTGGCTCTATCAACACCGCTTGCCAGGCCGCCTATTTGAGTGTCCATCTGACCTCTGGATCCAGCGCCTATTTAGAGGTCTGTCGTTCGTTTCTTCCCCGGGTTCATGAATTCAGAGGGGCTATATAGGGAACCTGGGTGTGGACTGCTGACCACGACTTAGATACCAACAACTCACTGCAGACTTCTGTCTTCACTGGTCGTGGTATCCTTTCAGAATCTGCTGGACCTGTCTGGTTCATCGGAACTTGTGAGTTGGTCGTGTTTCCGCGTGTCTTATACGTCGCTGACGATGACACGACCCCTGACAAGCTTGTGAGTCTCTCGTCGGGTTCTGTTGCACCTTGTAGATATAGGTTTGATGGTGTTCCATGCTAGCTGAACATGCATCGCTCTATCAGTATAGTTTGGTGAACGCACAGAACCATTACATTGGCTTTGCTCAAACGGAGACCGTAAGCGACGAATCCGTGTGTTTCTCTTTCGAGTTCATTGATGTGTTACATTTCACCATCACAGCCTTACTATCAGCCCTCTCCTGCCGCTCCGTCCCCGTACAGTTCCTCGTCGACTTATTCCGATCCTACGTTTTCCAGTATTATCAACATGGCTTGGGGTATCTATGTGCAATCGTCATCCAACATCATCTTGTTTGGTGGGTAGTTCTCTATTTCCTCATAATCTCTGTTGTCGATTTGCCGACTCGACATACTCGTCTGCTTAGGTGCTGGCTTTTACAGCTTCTTCCAAGTAAGCGTCTATCCGAGGTAAATGTGCAGAAAGATCTGATGATTCCTCTGATCGCTTTCGTCCCTGTCCGACCTCCTTCCCTTTCTTGGGCTCGGTCAGAACTACGGCCAGAGCTGCATCTCCTCTAGTTCATGTCAGACGCAAATCTTCAATGTCGATTCGGCGTCGAACTTGAGCGTCTACAGTGTATCGACAATCGGCTCGACGTTCCAACTGAGCGTGGACGAGAACGGGGTTGTTAATCAGTCTGGAAACGCTGACGGGTTCCAGAGTACGTTTACCGCGTGGATCAATTGATTAGATACGAGAGCCGGAGCGCTGTCATCTTTCATCTTTCATTTCATGTTTCTCTTTTATGTCCTATTTCTATTTTCCCCCTCACCTCGGACCCCTCCTCTTCGCTTCCCATGCTTCTTTATCCGGTTCCGTTTCGTTTTCTTCGCCTTCGGTCACTCCGATGCTGATTTTTCTTGGATATGTGCTTATGGTATAAATAGCACCGATCATACATCTTCGATATTCGACGATCACTTTGAAACACCTCTTCGATTCGCAAGAGCCAGTGTCCGATCAGCGAGTATCATAATGTTATTAACCTAACGTCTTGTCGGCCTGAATTCAATGGATTGACGTTCCAGCACCGTGATCATGTTTGGCAAGCAGGAGGCATCCCTTCCCGCTGGAATGTGAGTAACTTGGAAGTACAGGGCGAGTTGCAAGGGTCACTTTGTACATATACTACAATACTACCTTCAAATGACGTGTAACAAATGAGCGCTCACACGTCCGTCCCAAAAAAAAGTATTGGCTTTCCTTAACTCGCCCACTGTTCTTCACAACACCCTTGGTCTTCTTCGACAATTGGGTATCGTTCAGTGGCCTCCTTTACTCGCTTCCGTCACTTCCAATTCATGCTAAATTTGCTAAAGATTGTCTCTTTATCGCCTTTGACCTTGCTCTTCAGCTGGTATTTGAATGATGGAAGATAGCTCATCAGGTTGGTCGGCAGCTGGATTTTGGACGCTTGTGTTTTTAGCTGGCCCGTAGCGCCCCCAAAGAAGTTGATCTTGGTACGTGAACAATAGAAACCCAAAGAACGCCAACCGTAACTTACTGCGGCAAGGCCATAGTCATAGTTGAAGGGTGCTATGACAAACGAATAATTCACCCAGATCGTTCCTGATGCTGCCAAAGCTAGCGGGATGCAAATGAGCAGTGAGCGCTTGAACCGGCGGACCGAGTGCGGGGCAGGGCAGGTACAAGCAAGGAACTGTCAACGATCAATGAACCATGTGGCACGCGAGCCCCTGACTCGATCAGAGTCGGATCTCTCTTTCCGCCTACGGTCTTGCCGATGTCCCGTTCTCGTGATAACCCAGTGCCACTGGCTTATTTAACTCACTCCGAACTCTCACTGACTTCTCTCCCCCGCAGCGTCTTTTTCGCCTCTCGTCCTTTGTCACCCTATCGCTCCGCCACTTCGTCACTTTGAGTGGTATTGGCCGCATTATCCACTCTTCAGCTATCCTGGCGACGATGAGCTCAGACGAGTCGATATGGATTATCGCTATCAGAGTTCTTGAAAAGCGAAGATCATGATATCTCTCACCCCTGCAGTGTCAGCGTCCTTTGCCCTATCGCACTTCCAACTCCTCTGCCACTTCGTCACTTTGAGTGGTATTGGCCGCATTATCCACTCTCCAGCTATCTTGGCACGACGAGCTCAGGCGAGTCGATATGGATTATCGCTATCAGAGTTCTCGAAAAGCGAAGATCATGATATCTCTCACCCCTGCAGTGGCAGCGTCCTTTTCGCCTCTCGTCCTTTGCCCTATCGCTCGTACAACTCCTCCGCCACTTCGCCCACTTTGAGTGGTATTGTCATTGTCATTCTTCACTCTTCAGCTAACATGGCACGACGAGCTCAGACGAATGGATATGGATTATCGGTATCGGATTTTTCGATATCGGGCCTTATCAAGTTTCGATCATAATCAGCTGCAACAAACATTCGAGTTCATTGTACTAGAAATCGGACCTGATACGCCAGGGGGCTCACGGGGTAGCTGGCGGGGTGCCGCGTGCCAACTGTGACGACCTATATCGATTCCGATCGACAACTTGAAACGCGTCCAGAACATCGCACAAAAAATGGTAAACATGCTCATTGAAAGCTACCGTTCATAAACATCCACGATACATGACTTCGTCTCGGCTACCTACGACTCGATCGAAAGCTACATAAAAAAGAGGAAAGGAGTTCATCAGTCAGTCTCCCTGGATAAAGCAACAACTACGGCAAGTACATGATAGCACAGACCCATATGACTGATTTAAATGTAAGAAAGAAGAAAACGATACATTTATTATCTCCGACGTTCCAGATTCACCTTTTCCGACATATTCGAGAGGGACTAACTTCGGTCATCGTTCACCGGCACCGTCAGCTGTCCGACGAATGATTCATAGCACCATAGCGCAACGGCGTCGGATGCTGCAACAACCCTTCCTTCCCATTGGCCACGTGTTCCGGCAATGGCTGCGTTTCATGGTGTTGATACAAAAGTGATTGCGGATGGTAGTGCGACTGGTGTTGCAGGATCTTCTGCTGAACCTGCTGTGGAGTGGGTGGTGCCATAGGTGAAAACGACGCGCGGTCGCTCGGAAGGGGTGTCGAAACTAACGGAGGGGAATGTTCGTTCGAGACAATGCGGGTGAGACTTCGTTCGCGTTCGACGATCCTACCAGTCGGGGAGATTGTGCGTAAGTATCGAATAGGGTGGAATGAAGGTAAATACGTACCCCCGCATCACGGCAGCATTCGTAAGTCGTTTTGCATGTTGCTTACTCTGGTTATCTTCGTACTGATCCGTCTCGTCGACGATCTCTTCTGAAATAATTTCCTGTATGTGAGCCGTCCAAGGAGAAATGGAAAAGGGTATGTGATAGGTTAGATTGTCGATCAAAACCTGTCTCAATGCAAATCTCACTGACCTCGATGATATCTACCACCAACGGACATGAGATGACACTTGGCAACGGCGCTGCTAACACACGCACCTTCCAGGGTAATCACTCCAATACCCCCACCAGCATGTCCAGGCGTGCGGCTCACTAGCAATAAATGCGCACGCCCGGTTTGGCTTCACGATAGGAGAAACCACGGTGAGACAAATTAGCCCGGCAGGAAGTGACAGTTGCGTACAAGTAGTCCAGTGCCTGGAAGCAATTGATAGATGGAAGTGCTTCCGGCAGGATAGAGAGTTTGATGTAGGAAACAGGGAGCGCTTTTGCGGGGTCATACGTCAGGAGCTGCAGCAGTGTGAGCCATCAATATGCATATCACAAGCGCGGGGCATCAATGAAGACCTTCTTAACGAGAAGCAAACCCCTGAAAGCGAGTGGATCGCCTGATTCGTGCACGGGTATTCGAGAATAACCGCTGTTGAGTCTGGAGTGCGATTGGACGATCAGAGATGTGTCATAGAGTGAATACACGTACATGGCGTCGACGGTGTTGTGATCCATGATCGTGTCTATACTAAGCGTGACAACGTCCTGACATGGGATATCTTTCCGAGCTGTACGACCGACGGAGATAGCTAAGACAAACCTTGATAGGGGTCATGATGGTTTCCACATTTTTAGTGTTGAGCTCCAAAACGCCATTGAGGATGCTGATTTCGTCGTCACGAAGGGGTTCCTCGCCGGTGCGATGAAACTGGAGAAAAGACTTGAGCTCCGCCTTCTTGTACGTGTGTGTTTCATTTGCGCCAAGAACGTAATCTAAAAGCTTGGCGATGGGCCAAGCAACCGGGGCTGGTGCATCACATGAGCGTAGGCGAATGGAAAGGAAAGTGGCATACCAAACAAGTACATGAGACAGAGAACAAAAGGAGCACAACGAGCACCGATTGCGAGACCATACCGTACGCTGACAGCTTGTGGAATGATCCTGGAAGCGAGTCTAGCACTCCACAATGAATAAATGGGGAAAGAACGTACTCGCTATGTAATAAGACGTAATTTGAAACGAGGGTGCTCAACGAAATGGGGATGGGATAGCAACACGAGACGTACCCAAAGATGACTGGTCGAGGGATCAAAAATGAGAGGGTGGAAGCAGTCAGATGCACATGCGACTCGTACCAATAGCCGTCGTAGAGATGGCGACGGCAGCTAAACCGCCTCCGAGCTAGAGAATGAGTTCAGGCAAGGTACAAATGGATAAGAGTGTATCTGTACTTACTGCACTATCCAGGAAGATGGGCAAGCTCTCGTTGATGATCTAGGGCGGTGGGGGTGAAAACAGGAGGTACGACAAGCGGAAAGTATACGGACAACATTGGCAAGGAGAAGTACCTGACCAGATGTGAGCGAAAATGTAAAGTGATGCAGGCAGGAGTACTGACGACGAGGACCCAATGACGACCTCTCTGCATAAGACTCAACACTAGACGCGATGAGGGATGAATGGACGTGACAAGAGGGTAAGCACACCTTTTTGAGCATTTCGCTTTTCGGCCATGTCTTCGGAGGAGGTTGCGAGAACTCGAAGATGGAGTTCGTCGAGACCCATGAGTCCGAGAGTGAGTCTGGTGCAGATCAGAGAGCGTACCATCTGACAGAAGAGCTGAGACATACCCGGCGAATACACCGCCAGCGAGGACGAGGACGGCACTGATGGCCATCTTTGCGCAGAACTCTGCAGAGCCAACTGGGCTACGAGTTGTTTTTTGGAATGCATCCAGAACGTGAAAGTGAGGGATAATCATTGCCCCTTTGCGTTGCGCCGGTCGCGGTCAGTCTCTAACCTTTATATATCATTCCAAACTAGTCACTGCGGTGTAACCAGCACGTGCAATGCTCCGCGTCTTCCTTCGCCGCATCATGACATCGACATCGCGATCAAGACCGTCCGACTTCGCCGGACCAAAGCAAAAGAAACACCGCGCACACAAGACTCGCAAGAGCACCATCGAGCCATATTCGCACGACGATGTCCTCTGGCACGACGTCCGGGCGTTGCTCGGTGACGACGCAGTTCACCACGCAGAGCAACAAGACATGGACTGGGATTCACCCTTCCATTTTCGACAAGAAATCGAAGTCGTCGTGGATCGTCTCTCTTCACACGGAAATGCTCTGGCACTGAACCCAGCGGGGGCGCGTTCGCCTTGGGTCATCGTCGCACCCTTTGCACTCCCCGGCGAAAGCATACGCGTGCGCGTGTACCGCAGCGCTCGTCTGCACTCCTTTGCTGACCTCGTTGACATTCTCACACCCAACCTCGAGCTGAGGGACGACAACAGAGTGCAGTGCAAGTATTTTGGAAAATGTTCTGGCTGCCAGTATCAAGTACATCACTCTCCCATCGATCGGCTGTGCGCTCATCCTGCCCCAGATGCTCTCATACGATAAACAGCTCGAAATAAAACGCGATGTCGTCGTCAAGGCATACCAGAATTTTTCAGGCAAGGCGTGTCCTAATTTCCGTGCTTTCCTCTCACGTGCTTCTAGGCCTAACTCCTTCTGCGGTACCGACCGTGCTGCCAACCATTGGCTCGCCGAAGCAGTACCACTATCGCACAAAAATAACACCCCATTTCGAAGCTCCTCCCAAAAAAGCACGTGTCGAACCCCTTTCCCCCATACCCCCCATACCCGACTGGCTGAAGATCGGATTCAACGAGATTGGAAAAAAGACCGTGCTCGATATCGAGGTCCGCCATCTCTTTCCGCCCTGCCTCGTTCTCTCACCTCACCCCAGGAATGTCCCATTGCTACTCCAGTGCTCAACCAAGCACTCGGTCCGATACGCCAAGACATTATCCAGTACGTCATACAATCATCCATGGCTACCTGCGCTCACCCGGCACAGAAACATATGGTCTTACAAAAAGGGTGTTTCCCTTCTCCTTCGCGATTCCCTCGATCGGTCCGCCCCTGTCGATCTTACCAGCTCCTCCCCAGACGGCCCCAGTCAACACATCTGCATCACAGACCACAAAGCGACTGTGCGTGAACGCGTCGGCAACACATACTTTGAGTTTCCTGGACACGCTTTCTTCCAAAACAACAACGCCATTCTCGGACCGCTCACCGACTACGTCCGGGACGCCACTTTCCCGGCTACGGAGGTGGACAACCGTGACGCGCGGCCCACGCACCTTGTCGATACCTACTGTGGAAGCGGCCTCTTCTCTATCCTCCTTTCCCCGCACTTTGACACCGTAGCCGGGATCGAACTCTCCACGGACGCCATCCGCTCCGCGACGGCCAACGCCGAACTCAATAATCTCCCGCCCAACCGGTGCACGTTCCTAGCCGGGGACGCTTCGGACATCTTTGCGACAGTGGACCATTTTCCGAGGGAGAGGACGGCGGTGATCGTCGATCCCCCGCGCAAGGGATGTGACACCAAGTTTGTCGAGCAGCTCTTGGCATTTGGGGCCGGGACGGTCGTATACGTGAGCTGTAACGTGCACACGCAGGCGAGGGACGTGGGTATGATTTTGAGGCGGTCCGGGGAAGCTGGCGTGGGTGAACCGGAGGAAAAAGAAGGTGAAGGGGCGCAACCGGGGCGGCAACGAAAACAAAAGTACGTGTTGGAGAGTCTGAGGGGGTTCGATTTGTTCCCGCAGACGGCGCATGTCGAGAGCGTAGCGGTGTTGAGGCTGGTGTCGACGGTGGAGCAGGGCTCGAGCTAGCTGGTCGGCGACGAGTGATTATACTCTTGTCGTGGCTCCAAACGTAGGATGGTTTCTATACGTTGTATGGAAACTATTATCCCAGAGGAGATCAGAGCAATTTTTTCCGCTGGTGTCCTCTGATAACTTACAACTCGAAAGATTCGGAGAGTGTCGTGGAGTGTCGACGACGTCTTGAGTGTATAGGCTGGTATTACTTACATGCACGCAAAGTTTGCGTGACGCTCAGCGATGCTACTCATTTTGTCTATTAGGAAACAGCGTCGAGGATGCTGGTTCGCAGCGTCCCCACAGTTCATTCGTAGCGTCCCCACAGCTCATTTGTAACGTCCGAAATAGTACCAGCATAAATTCGTGTCCCTTTGTGGTCCCCAAAAAATCCCGCCGCATCTTCAAGCTATTGAAGCTGGTGTAATGCGATTGCACAACTTGTAGATTGAAACAAAAAAAAACTGCCCACCACGGGGAACGAACTCGCTTCTGAGCTCCACGATATATACAGAGTGACGCGTCCGACGGTACACTACATGACCTATAAAATACTTGCTCAATGATCAAATAATATGAATAGCTCCGAAAAGACCTCAACAAATTTTCATGCTTCCGAAAACATTTTCCATCGGCAGATCACAAACATTACAAGTGATGGACCTGGACGCTCAAGATGAGCGTCACAATTTAATTATTTAATCAGCGTCACGGCCGGTTATTTTGCACAGTCTCTCTGAGACGCTCTGAATTAGTTGATTTACTTTTTGCAGTGTCAAATTTAAACAGTTCGACATTTAGTTCGACGGAAGCTCACACAACAAATTGTGTACTACACCACACTATTATGGCGGCGGCAGCATGGCCAGTGGCAACTGGAGCGACTCTTCTGCCAGGCCACTGGCAGGCTCCTCGGTACCGGGTAGTGAGAATTTTGAGACTTCGATTAGAACATGATCATACAATCATAGTAATACTTCACCACTATCACTTGGACTTCTTCTCATCTCCAGCTCCCTCTATATGGGCCCTTCGAAAATTTAACGACCATTAATGTTAGCCTATTCACTGCGAAGGTACTTATAAATTATAATTACTACGTCGCGAACAGAAGGAGAAGTTGTATTGCCACTTCAAGCTCAAGGTTGTCACTGAGCGCTGAGCGCTGAGCACGCCGCCGAGCCTGGTTGGCTGATATAAGCATGGAATCTTATACGAAACACTCATCTTTTTACATAAAATAACAGCATCATGCAACTTGACCAAACGTAGGTTCATTTGCCGCTCCGAGTTCGCTTTATTGACCGGATCGAAACCGATTTTGCTTATCAGCAACTTTTTTACGGTACTGCCCTCAAAGAAGGATGACGACCTCGGCTAACGTCTGTCTGAATCTGCAAGACCCTCTCCGACGGATCTAGCCGAGTTCGCCGCCGTATCAACACCAAGCGATAGTACGTAAGTATCGGGTACCATTACTCGGGCCCACTGCACCATGCCGTCGTGTTCGGTTCGGGATACAAATTGGCTGTCACATATAGCCTTCGTACTAATCAGCAAAACCGCTCGTGCCGTTATCGTTGTAGACACTTTCCTCGGCTCATTGTCCAATCATATTAATCCGAATTCGCTTCCAGATCGAAACCGATTTTGCTTATCAGCAACTTGGCGAGACAATTACCTTCGGCCCACTGCCGGCAATGCCGTCGTGTTCGGTTCTTATATATACCTTCGTAACCAGATTCGGTCCTTTTTGAACGTCAGGTTCTCGACTCTCCCATAGTAAGTCATGCCTCTGCAAGTGCCTTCGCAAATTTTGTCACTGCCAATGGAGTGGCGGTCGTCGAACACAGCGTACTACGCCGCTGGTGCTGTCGCGGTCTTTACGTTGGCTTCGTGGCTGAGCAAGCCCAAAGATCCCGTAAGTCTCAAAAGTTGAACAGTGGCTCAAGTTTTTAGGCTCACCCCATTGGACTAGCTGAGCAAAATTCCTTCGTTCGGATCAAAGAACTTTTTCGGATCGTGGTGGGATGGTGTCCAGTTTCTGCAGCACGGCACCGCTATGATCCAAGAAGGCTACAAGCAAGTGCGTCTTCGTCACTTTCACTTTCCTTCTTATGCGACTCTAACGTTTGTGGTGGTATAGTACAAGGGCACTCCATTTAAGATATCGACAATCTTTGGCTGGATCGTCATTATCAGTGGTCGTGATTTGCTGGAAGACTTTTACAAACGTCGCGACGACGAACTGAATTTTAAGGCGGCCTTGAACGAGGTAATCACTGGTGATCGTCTGTCTCACTGCACAATCCACCTGACCAACGTTTCAGATTTTCAAGCTGGAACATACGATGGACAGGGCACATGAGGATCATCCATACCACATTTCGATCCTGCGCCAGAAAATGAACCGAAACCTTGCGGCCATGTATGACGGTATGAGAGATGAATTAATCAAGTCAATGGACGAGGAATTCGACCTCAAGGGTCATGGTGAGCTAACATTCGTTGACCCTGATTCAAGGTTTTGCTGAAATCACTGATAATCAGAGTGGAAGAGCATTGCTGCACATACCACCATCGAAAGGCTCATCGGCAGAACTACCAACAGAATATTCGTTGGTCTTCCCCTCTGTATGTCAATGACTCTCCACCCATTCATTTTTCGCCTATTTATGCTGCGTGCCCTAGGTCGCAATGAGGAATGGGTGAAACTCAATGTTCGGTTCGGTATGGACGTTTTCAAGATGGGGGCTGTCCTGGGCCTCTTCCCGAACTTCATGATACCGCGAGTCGTTATCAATTGCTTGTTCAAGCCTGTCACTGACATTTTTCATCAGGCTTATCAAACTATGTATGAAAGATGTTCAAAGGAACTGGCAAAGCGGTGTGAAGTTCATAACTCCGCTAGTCGCGGAACGACGCAGGCAGTTTCAAGAGAATGAGGAATCATGGGACGGGTTGCCCGTAAGTTGCTGCTCGTTTTGCTCGCTGACATGCCAACTCGCTTTCTGCGTACCAGAACGATTTCATGACTTGGTTATTAGAGGGATCGCAAGGAGCCGATCGCTCTGCAGAGGATTTGACCAGGGATGTTCTTGGTATGAACTTTGCTGCAGCACAGGTATGTAACTCTCTTCTCCATCCATCCCAGATGCTAACGCAGCTTATCATTTTTCCAGACAACTTCAGAGGTAGATTCATTCTTGGCTGTTAGCATGTGCGCGACCTAATAACAGCGTCATTAGACTTTCAGTCTGGCGCTCTGGAATCTTGCGGCTAGCCCTGAATATGCCAAAATGCTTCGTGAGGAAGTCGAGTCGATCGTCGAGGTGGAGGGCTGGTCAAAGGCATCACTGTCCAAAATGCACAAAATCGACAGTTTCATGAAGGAGACCAAACGTGTCGCTTTACCTGGTTTCAGTAAGTATATAATGTGTGTCACATCATACAGCACGATTCCTAATCTTTATTTCTCTTTCTCAGCGAACGTTTTGCGCAAGGCCGTCCAGGAGGTTACTTTGGTTGACGGAACGGTCATACCAAAAGGGACATACGTCTGCCCGGCCATCCAAGCTATGCACACGGACGAGGAGTATTACGAGAATGCGACTACGTTCAATCCACTCCGATCCGCCGAGATGCGCACTGGCGACGAGAACGACGCCGTCAGGCACCAGTTCACGTCGACCAGCGTTGATAACATGTCTTTCGGGCACGGTAGGAATGCATGGTGAGTTCCGCTCCTCCACTCGAGCCATTCGAAGCAATAATCCGGCAACGCTCTGTAGTCCTGGTCGATATTTCGCCGCCGTACTGGTCAACACCATGTTGGCTCACGTGGCCGTATCATACGATTGCAAGCTTGAGGTGGAAGGTGTCCCGGGGAAGGGCGCTGTTGCAGGGACTGAAAATAGTACTCGCATCCTGATTCGCAAGAGGGTTCAATGAGTGTTCGGTGATGTGACGGATTGATCTTCATGTAATCATGAGGACCCCTTTATCACATTTGATACGCATGGCTAGTAATGTTATGACATTAGATGCGGCCTCCTAACAATCCTGAGACGTCTGTTGCTGCACCTCCATGAAGGCAACTGCTTTGTTCGGATGTTAGACCCTATTTCTATTTTTAGATCGCGTGTGAGAACTTTGTTCGAACTTTTTCACGCCAATTTCTTCGTTCCGATTCGAGCCCACTTCTTCAAGTTGAACTTACTTTGGTCCTGAGAAGACGTGGCGTCGGACATTCATCACGGCATAGGCTAATCCATATTTGTGTATCTATTCTCAACAAGTCGGTGCTAGAAGTCTTTGAAGGCCTCGAAGCTGAAGGGCCTGGGACTCCGGCCAGTGATTCCTGGACACACTGGCAGGTTCCCTCACTGGCACTAGTACTGCGGCTCAGTAATGGGAAATATGGCATACAGTAGCTCATATTGTCAACAATGCCCACCGATCCGCAGTGTTTTGCGCGGCAGGCGCCGCCCTCGACTCCATCTCGCCGATCTCGCTCTTCGGGACCGCCCAAGCCGACTCCTGCAAGCCCCGAATTATCGTCGAATGATTGAAGACTCGTAATGAGGGTGAATGACAATTCATTACCCGAAATAAATAATAAAGTAATCTCGCATCCATTGAAAATGACAAGATGAAAGATTTGGACGAGATCGTCGTAGCAGATGGTGACCAGCTACTTGACCTCGAAGGGCAAATTGTGGTAAGTCCACTTTTGTTGTACTTGACGTGTCGCTCACAAGGTAAATGATCAAGGTGGAAGATCGTTCCTCTGGTGACCTCGGTCCAACAGGTTGTCGGGAGAACGAGTAATTGATTATTCGTCAGACTCTTTTGGCGTACGCAGTCACCGTTCATTTCCAATAAATTACTGCGCAGCATAGCACGCGTTCGCGACTGTTCAACTCAACATTCGGTTTACAATGGACATATTTAAGATGCGGCAGCCACGATTGGAAGCTCAAATCGCTGTAAGCCATTATCGGTTGCATATTCAGCGTTACTCCCTGATTTATTGTTGTCAGGTCAGGACGGTGTTTCCAAGAATTTGAGGCGTGCGTTACGACGCAAGGCTTCAGCTCGTTCATCGTGGGCTGACAAACCTGTAAGATACTTCTCATTCTCGCTGTAGCGCCAGCTCACCTCCAGCGGCATGTTGGAAAGATTTTGCGATATTGCAAGGATCTCAGCCTGAGGCCCCGAACAATCAATCATTGAACGATCTGACTCTAGACATTTTAGGCATAAACTCTGCTGCTAGTCAGGTATGTGGTCATCGAGTAGTTTAACTTTGCAATGGGCAACCTCGCAGGTAAACTTAGCGATAGTGAGTACTTGAGTAACAGGAGAGAAACCTCACCTCACATTCACTTAGGCACTCCGGATACGATTGGTTTTAGTGAGTGTGTTCCCTATTATATTATGTGGAGCGATGCATCATACTTTATTAGCGAGCGCGCTGCACAAGACCGTGAAAGACATAACGTTCGTTGACGGTAATGTTATACCAAGTTTGTTGTATCAGTCGCCTAATTTATGCACCTCGACCACCAGTTCGATGAAAGTGCAAGGACATTCGATCCACTGCTACTCGCCGAGATACAAACCGGCGAAGAGTGCGATTTTATCGATTTTCCCTCCACCAACACTGAATACGTCGGCGTCGCTGCAAGAAAGAAACCCACGATGAGCCCATCTCTTAAAGACTAAGTAAGTTGCAGCTTCACTTTCGAGTCACCCGAGTACGCACGAACTGGTTTTGCCAGCGTAACACTGGAGCTGGCTGCTCAACGTTGCAACACCTTGTTGATTGGCATGTCATCATTTCGTGCCATGCCAATCTCAATCAGGGATCCCGGGTACTGGCACTGCCGCCGCACCCGTGAGGCTCGAGGTTGCCGCGTGCGTGGGCGAACTTCGTAAATGACTAGTAACGCTTTGCGTGGCGTACAACGAGCACTGCCGGTGAGTGGTGATTGTGCAACCCCCATCCGGCAGTAATGCGATGTAACGTCAGATTCGTTGGCCGCCAATCACTGTTTGCCGACCTACACTATGTATTACTTGTGCGAACAACGCGGAAGGTATGTCATCATATGTACCATGTGTTGCGAGCCAGTGGCGTATCTTATTGTTTTCTCAGCAGATACTAATATGTTGTTGGCCATACGTTACAACATTGTGCTTCATTCGCCGCCTTGATAGCACCATCCGGGCCAATTTTGCGAGCCCGAGCATAATCCGAAACTTCTACATCACGTACTACCGTGGGTTTGGGGGATTCTATTCGCCTCTACAACTTACTTATCTGAGACTGCGATGCGGCTGAACGTTAAGTCACGCGGTTCCGGGCCCTAGCGCACAATGAGGTGCGGCCTCATACGTGATTAGTACGAGCGAAGATAAGATAACGTAATGAAGACCTTGCTTTCGGAATCAAAGTAACGCGAGGTCGACAAGATGGCTCCCGAAGAATCATCCAAACCCCCGGGCCGAATGCAACCGAATTCATTGTACCGATCCATTCAAATCACGCAATAAGTGGCTTGCTGAAATGATGCAGAACGATGCGGCGAACATCTGTGGCGCACCCGGAAATCCAATCTGACTGGCCCATCAGCTTCGAGCCACAATCCCAACGGCTCAGTTGAAGGTCCTCGGGGTGACCGAAAGAAAAGGAGAAAAATTTACAATATTTCCTTTCACGACCTAGACCTCCTCGGCTAACCCTCCGGTAAACAATTGCTCCGATCCGAATGCCGCATCGCCGATTCGCAACGTTGACGCCACGTGCCATTACGAACATTGGTACTAGGCGAAAACCTCACCAACCTCCTAACGAATAAGTATAATAAATCACAGCGACCGCTCCTCAGGCTACACTAATCACATTCATGACTCAGATTCAAGTTTTCAAAAAGTATGGTTCGCGCAATTTTTTTTTGTTTTTTGTGCACTCTAAATGAGTGTCATGACACTGTCCAGGCACGTAAGTTTGTCGTCTTCGGAACCCTGGTACTCCGGTTCAAGTTGGCAGCCTCGCCCGAGGTTGTAGCCAGTCATTTCACCCTAAAAAAGTGCTTTATTTAATTCTTTTCGTCGAATGGGTATTCACTTATCCTCCAATCAAAGCTTTCGAGCGATTTAGTATCGAAAAGTTCGTGACTCAGACGATAATTTTATTGCGTCTTGCCGCAAGCCTATTATGGTTAGCTTGGTGGAGCTCACATGCCGTAACTTCCACTTGTCATCGCTTAGCATTCCAATCAAATATTCTAACTCGGGAGAACTGCCACACCGTCCGTTCATAGCCAGTTTGGTCAAATCGCGGTTTGGTCAAGCTGATTTTGCTCACATATTTAGCAGGGATAACCTTTCATCGCAGAGGCTCAAAGGTACTTATCAGTAAGCCGGGAGCTTGTCAAATTTTGCCTGTTTACTGATTCAAATTAACCGAACACCGTATGCAGCAAGCGTATCTCGAGATTATTCATTGACATTGACAGGGCTCCCGAAGCGAGGGATTTCACAAAAGTGGCCTTCCGCGTTACGTCACTAGACAGTTACTTTCAAGTTGCAAATGCGGTGATACACTCGCAATTTCTGGCGACGCCAAAATACATTTAATCCTCGGATACTACCGGTTCGGTCACCGCAATGACATGTTACGTCCCTAGAGATTTCATGCTGCCAATCCGAACAATGGCTTGCTGTGTGTGAAATCTCCGCGTAGCGGGCACATATATATGCTTTCTCGGATACGCGAATAGGCCTTCGTGTCCTGCACCATTGAACTTTTGGAACCTTTCCGCATCCAGAGTTATGCTGCCACAACTTCCCCAACTATCCGACGACTGGCGTATGTCAGTCGCAACATACGTGGCTGGATCCATTGCCACCATCACGCTCATTTTGTTCTTGAGACAGTCGAGTAGTCCAAACGTAAGTGTAAGAAGTGTTGAAGAACTCCACCGTCACGCTCACTATGCTGGATCAGTTGGACAAAATCCCGACGGTCGGGTCAACTACCTGGCTCGGATCATGGCGTTCTGGGGTCCAGTTCCTCATCGACGCTACTGATGTCTTCCAGGAAGGGTACGACAAGGTGCGTCCGTTATTCCAGATTTAATTTTCATTGCTTGACCTTCATCATTATTATAGCACAAAGGCACTCCATTCAAAGTCTCCGGATTTTTCCGCTGGATGGTCGTCATCAGCGGTCGCCAGCACGTGGAAGAATTTTGTAAACGTCGCGACGATGAACTAAATTTCGTGGCAGCTTTGGAAGATGTAAGTCTTTTTCTTACCTCTCTGTAATCAATCTGATTGGGAAATGCCGCAGATTTTGAAGGCAGAACATACGTTTGGGTTGGAAACCCACAGGGACCCGTACCACATAGCGACCCTTCGCTCAAAACTCAATCGTAATCTCGTAGCTTTATATGACGACATCCGAGATGAGATAGCCACATCCTTTGAAGATTTGCTTCAGCTCGAAGGTCGTGGTAGGTGGACGTTCATTACTGGATTTTAATAATTAATTTGTCTGATCCTCCATGTCTAGAATGGAAGAGCGTTCCAGCCCTCCACACCATCGAAGATGTCGTCTGCAGAACCAGTAACAGGGTATTAGTTGGACTCCCTTTGTGTATGTGGTCAGTTCTGTCTGTTATCCACAGTTTGCTCATGTTGCGGGCCTTAGGTCGTGACCCCGACTGGGTCCGTATTAATGTCCAATTCCCTTTTTCGGTTTTCAAGGCAGCAGCAATCATTACTTTCTTCCCCAGGTTTATGGAAACGTATGTAACGAGTCGGTGAATGTTTTAATCCAGCCCTGACTTTTCATCAGGCCCGTTGCTTGGGCTGTCGAATACCTTACTGGCACTCTGAAGCGCGCAGTTGACCATATGATTCCAGTTGTCGAGGCCAGACGGAAGCTCGCCGCCACCTCAGCAGAACAACCAGTTCGTCAGGCTTATGCTCATTCTGAAGTCCGCTCAACTCCAAATTCGTAGAATGATACGTTGTCTTGGTTGCTTGAAGGGTCAGAGGGATCTCGACGCACGGTGACCGATTTAACTCGTCGTGTTTTGGCAATCAACTTCGCTGCTATTCATGTATGTGTTTTCTTTGTCCTCTTTTCTCTTATGCTGACACAGACTGTCTAGACGACTTCACAGGTAGAATCTTTGTGTTTCGGAATACTGATTCTGACGGCAGATTACTCTAGGTTTTCACCCAAGCACTCTACTCTCTGGCCGTCAACCCTGAGTATATTCCGATTCTTCGGGAAGAGGTGGAATCCATTGTCAAGGAGGAAGGTTGGTCCAAGGCTTCTCTGGCCAAGATGCACAAAGTGGACAGTTTCATGAAGGAGGTACTGCGCATGCATGGAGTCACGCTAAGTGGGTTACGGTGCATCTTCCAGGATATGACAGTAGCTGACTTCCTGTCATGATTTCTAGCAAATGTGATGCGGAAGTGCGTGAAGGACGTGACGTTCTCTGACGGTACCGTCATTCCAAAGGGGACATTCGTGGTATTGGCCACTCAGCATATTCATAATGACGATGAGTTCTACGAGAACGCGGCCACCTTCGATCCCATGCGATTTGCAAAGTTGCGAGAAGGGGAAGAAGGGGAAGGCGTGGACGTGCTCAAATATCAATTTTCTTCCACCAACACCGAATACCTGCCTTTTGGCCATGGCAGACACGCATGGTAAGCTTGATCCTTCTTTTCTGAGTACCGTCTGCAACTATATGTTCCCTTGCGTAGTCCTGGTCGATTTTTTGCTGCTAGCGAGCTCACTACCATGTTGGCTCACGTGGTCTACACCTACGATTTCAAACTAGAGGATTCCATCCGGCCGCCCAACCTGAAAATCAGTACTGTGATCATACCTAACACTACTGCTCGGGTCATGTTCAGGAAGAGGACCGTCTGATTTTTTTTCTTACTTTCTTTAAATTTCATCTGATAGATTCATCATGCATCACGATACTGCATCGAGCTGGGAGCGTTTTCAGTGGCATGTAACTTGAATTACACATCTACAATGTAACGTTGGACGACTGAAATTTTCGGGAATACCAGTCTCCCCTTGGACATGATGAGTTCGTGAATCGTTAATTTGACAAGAAAAGAATATGATTGTGTATCAAATCAGAGCTCTCAAAAACTCGAGCGAAAAGAGATATTATGTAAGGTCAGCCCTTTCGGAGAAGCATTCCTTTTCCCCGCCCGCCTTCGAAGGCCACTCTTGCAAAAGGTGGTCCACCACAACATACATACCCTTTGTAGTCACCACCTTCCGAGGCTAAGACTTCCGTCAAGCTGACTGTAGTCCGCTTGCTCACTCATATGGTCTTGCAAGGGCCGGCAGTTGTAATAAGTCTTGCCCCGTTATCGTTGCTACGCGGTTAGCTGGCTGGACACCCACACCCGCAGGGCGCACGGACCGGCGGGGCATAGTACTTGATGAAACAGACCAACCTCCCCGGTCCTCCCGCAGCTGTCAATACCCAGATATTGTCTATGTATTTCGCCCGCCGCACCTACCAGGTTCCAGGAGTCACACCCCTAGCTGCATGTGATAACGGCGACCCAGGTCACGTCACGCGTGTGCAAGCCCTAATTCTCGTCGACAGACTCGGACTCTGGGGTGCAGCAAACAGGAAAATCAGGCCAGTTTCCAAGTTCACTCCCAGCCTATGATACGGCTTCGTCACTCCCATTTTGATCAAAAAGATCGAAAATAATCGATTGATCGATGATCAGCCACAAGCTAACTTCCCACGTACCTTCCTTATCTGATGCAGAAGAGTCAAAATGGACTGTCTGTTCCCTGGGTCGCATCATTGGCCTCAATCTACTTGCGGCCTTGTACAATTGTGATTCGGGGCTACACGGCCGATTGCCACGTATGCGTG
>JBBPNU010000202.1:0-23546 GCA_038091055.1 Leccinum angustisporum
TGTGCACGAACATGCTCGGGATCGAAGACTACGGCAGCGACGTCGAGAGCGGCGATGAAACCACACCACAGTCGAAACTCGCTCCACCAACTTCCAAGTCAACGTTCGCGCTCCCTCCCCCAAAGGCGCTCTCCCTCCCTGCGCATTCGAGTTCGACCTCCGGTAGCACATCACAGCCAAAGCCAAAAAGAAGAACCAAAAAGATAGCCATCAATCTCCCTTCCCTCCAGCCCTCCGCAGACGACGACGATGACAGTCCACCAGCAAAGAAACCCCGTATCACACCGAGCGCAGGTGCCGGAAAGTCCTCCCTTCTCAGCATGCTACCAGCGCCAAAGCAATTAGTGCCTGTGATCGAGAAGAAGAAAGAGGAGCGCGTGCTCGGAGGCGGAGGTGGCCCTGGCTTGGTGTTTCGTACTTCCAAGAGCAGCGAGGCAGGGCTTCCGGACGTCGCTGAACTCGCAAACATATACGGACCCTCCGTCGACGCCGATAACGGGGGAGACGCAGACGTTCAACCACCTTCCGACACTTCCGGGCCATCGACATCCTTCCTCCCTCTATCTCTAAAGAAAGGCAAGGTCAACATATCCCTTGACAACGAAGGTGGCCCCTCTAGACCACCGCAGCCCCACAAACCGGCAGCACCCGCCGTCGATTTCTTCTCACTCGGCTCAAGCACGCCCGCTGCTCGACCAACACCCACCCCATCTTCTTCCTCCGCGCCAGCCATCTCTAGTATACCATCCGCGTCAGCGTCCACATCGGCATCGGCATCGTCCACCTTCACCCTATCCTCCGCCCCTGCTATTTCAACCTTCCGTCCGCCCTCGCCCACGCTCGACGATCCCTATCCAGGTTACTACCAGCTCCCCTCTGGCGCCTATGCCCCCTACGACGCCGAATACTACGCTTCCCACGCCAAAAAATGGAAAGCAGATTACGACAAACACATCCGCGCGCTCGAAAAGTCGCAGTATGAGCCCACAGAGGACGGTGCACAGGACGTCGACATGGCGGCAGAGATGGAAAAGTCCCGTCACGAAATCAAGGAACGCGAGGATAGGAAAGCGTTGACGGCTGGCAAGTTTACGGAGAACGAAAACGGGGAGGTACAGATGCCCAAGATGAATGTCAAGGGTGCCAAACTCGGTGCAGTAGCGAGGTCAAGGCATCAGCTGACGACCTTGCTGACCGAAGCGTATCTGAACCGGGAAGTCCTGGAAGAAAGGATTTCCCAAGGCCGCAGGAATAGAAAGGAAGCCGGCAACAAGTATGGTCAGTACCTTCAGGGCCTTGTCATATGTTTTTCAGAGGTTAATCATATGGAGTCTAGGCTTCTAAGCTGATTCTAGTATGAAACGTATGTACTCATCGGGATAGGGCCTAAAATCATTATGGGTATGAACGACTGCAAACTAACTTGGGAAACAGAATGACCTATGGGTCATCATCATAGAGTACCGAGTAAACTGTATGTAGTTGAAAGGTAAGATACTATGCTACATTCGACTATCCCTCCACAGAAACTTCCATAATCAACTCCCTGTAGGGAATAGTGTAATTTATTGCGACCAAAGCATTCTTCAAAACGTTCATCGTCCGGAAGAGAACTCTGTAAAGGAACACATTCAGCCTTGAATCGACACCAGGTATTGACAAACAATGCGTACTGGTTACGCTCTTAGTGCCCTCACTAATGGCATGCTTCGCGAGTTCGCCCGGCAAGATCAACCTGACCGCTGTTTGTATCTCCCGTGAAGAAAGCGTCGATTTCTTGCCGTACGCCGAGAGCTCTAGAATGCCAACGCGTCAGCTCAGCAACACGTTCCCCATTCGACAGGGCACCATTCCACTCACTGCTCGCCTCGGTTGCAATCCTCTCGAACAAGTCGTTCACGAACGAGTTCAAGACCGCCATGCCCTTGTTCGAGATACCTGTCTCAGGATGCACCTGCCTCAACACTAGAGACATGTCCCCCAACCAAAAGAATAAAAAAGAGAAAAGTCAGCAACTTCTTTCTAGGTCGAGCAGAGTGGTAGACAAACGGCCGAACGCACCCTTATAAATATAGCTGCTATATGTCTCCTTCCTGGCCTTCTTCCTCTTCTTTGGTGGTTCTCCCCCCTGGCCGCTCCCTTTGGCACCCGCCTTGTTGTTCGACTTGGGTGCTGCAGAGGAGGATGGAGCCTTGCCTGCCTTGACAGGCTTGGAAGCAGGTGCTTTAGAGGCCTTGGAAGCTGGAACGACACTCGAACTTTCTACAGTTGTCTGTGAGGTGTGCGTCGCGTCGCGCAATGGCGCGTTAGAAACCTCATTTCCACAAACGAAAAAAATAGTCTTGCCTTGGCAGTTACCATCGTATTTGGGTGTGGAGGAATGAGAGAATAGAGGAAGGTTGGACCACCTATTGGCAACTCGACGCGACGCGTTTTATAAGGCGCGTCCTAGCGGAGTTGCAACCACGTGGCGACTTGCGTTCCACCGAATTGCAATTGGTCAACTGACCTGCACTCTCGACCGAGCATTGTCTTCCACACGGTTTCACCAATCACTCTTCTCAATTGTATGGCCTGGAACACACTCGGGTCAGTCCGAGCACGGTCGTTCAATTTGACTCAGCGCCCATGGCTTCCTCCCAGCAGTCAGCATCGTATTAGGCTTCTCTGCCAAAGCTTTGCTAGCCTCAGGCTTGTCAGGGAACACGCCCATTCTCGAAGGAACAAACAACAGCGCCTCTCCCGCACAACAACAAAGCTCACAACAACATCTAGTTGGAGGACCGAGGTTCACCCCCTCTGACTAAGTACTGATGAGCACTCACATCCCGAGTCGTTCGCGTGCCAGCGTGCACAAGGGCTTTACAGGTCGACGCTGTTTCATGCGACGCGGACGCGTCTGCATATATAGCCGAACCCCTCATAACGCACACCCCCTCGGGATAGGGGTGTGCGTTATGAGAGGTTTTATGTGCTGTATGATCTGTGCCTCCGCGGAATACAGGCCGAACAAGTGCCGTCATGGTGGTCTAGCCTGTTGTGCTGAACGAGAGGGCCACGACAAGGCAATGGAAATCCTACGACACGGTTACTTACTGCTGGTACATATTTGATCCTCGTAAAGGTTGTATATCGAAGTTCCAAGGATTCGCAATTTCACAAGAGAACAGATTTGCCCGCATGCAGGTTCATTTTTCCATGTACTTGTTCCCATGCGATAGTAAGGGGCAAGGCCAAATTTACATGCTGTGTGCGGAATATGTCACGTGCGCATCATTTTTAGGCCAAACTAAAGTTACCAAGAAACTTGAAGTAGTACATCATCTTGCGCCCGGTAGTTCAACGTTCAACCGCCATTCGATCACGGATCAGCGCCTAAGTCCTAGTGACTCAGCATCGCAGGTGGAATCAGACGTTTCGGACAATAGCTCCTGCGACTGTTGTGAACCCGAAAACCGTGACTTTGGTTCTAAGTACGCCCCCGATGTTCACAATTCGAATATCAAGCGCAAGGACAGGTTAGAGGTATGTACATTGACGCCGCATCATCCATGTTGAATCACTCTCTGACAGTCTTGACCACCTGAAAATTAGTCATGGGTGAATATTTGTCAATATCCGAGTTTGATCCGAATTTCCCTCGACCACCCTCTTTTTCCAAGTGTCGGTCGAGATAACCGCTGACGCGGACGTCGGACGCGGCAGTACGTTGGTACTCGGCTCTTTTATCAGTCACGATCAAAACGTGTGGTTCAAGACGAATTAAATACTGTCCAGGGTCTTTTCATCTTGCGTTGTCATACCGTCTGAGCAGGTTCATGATCAGATGTGAATTATAAACCGTTGCCCCCACTACTGACACCAAGATCATCGTACTTTCTTTCTGCTAAACATGGCGTCCAAGCAAACTCCTCCTTTCCGTGCTGAGCATCTCGGCTCACTGCTCCGCCCAGGGTACCTTCTTGAAGCGAGGAGGCAGTTTAGTAGCAAAGATATCACTCTGGAGAAACTACGGGAAACCGAAGATCGGGCGATCGCAGAGGCAATCAACATGCAGCGGGAAGTCGGAATAAAAGGGTTCACCGATGGCGAGTACAGGTGGGTGAGCGTATCACAGCGCCGAACACCATGCTGATATCCCGTTCAGGCGACGCATGTATGTGTTGTTGTGATCAATAAGGTCAGCATCTGATCTTGTGGATGCCAACTTGAAGGTTCCACGACGGCTTTTTCGAGTTTCTACAAGGTTTCGAAGGTAAAGCCGCCTGTATTCTGCGATGAGATCAAATTTGACCTTAGTTGAAGAGGTCCAAAATCCGCCTTTCGGAATTTTCAAGGTGAATTGAACGTGTGTCAAATCATTGGTTTATCCAGAGATAACTTGGTATTCAAAAGCTGTATGTGCCCACGATTCGAGCTTTCGCTGCCAAAAGTGAGTGCACATCCAACACGAATCGTAGAAACACTCAGTCTTTTTCCAGATATCAGACCAGCGTCTACCATGTTATGCACGGGCAAGATTCGATGGGTCAAATCTGGTTATGTCCCCCAATTCGAAGCTATCAAGAAACTAGTTCATCCCGATGAAGTCGAAAATATCAAGATGACTATCGCAACTCCCGAATGGTTCCACCTACGTCATGGTGCGCACGCCTCCTTACCTAGCGTTCTGACAAGCCACTCACGGGACCACTAGGAGAGCATGCGTTTAAATCAGAGGTCTACCCTAACGATGAAGACTACTTCGACGATATCGCCGCCGCCTACCGACAAGAGCTCGAAGCCCTGTATGCAGCTGGCTGCCGCAACGTCCAGATCGATGACCCGCTCCTGGCCTACTTTTGCGACGAGAGAATGCTCAAGGACATGAGAGATGAAGGGAAGGACCCAGATGCCCTGCTCGACACATACATTCGGTTGCACAACAACTGCCTTGCGACACGTCCACAAGACATGAGGGTCGGTATGCACCTGTGTCGAGGGAACTGGAGGCACTCTGTTCATTTCGCGGAGGGTGGTTATGACGCGATCGCGGTTAAGCTGTTCAACCACGTGAACGTGGACTGTTACTACCTCGAATACGATACCGAACGTGCCGGTGTGTTTTCTCTCCTTGCAATCAGAGTTGCCTAGTCCATCAGCTGATCGGGAGGTTCGTACAGGCACGTTCGAACCTCTGAAACACCTTCCCAAACACAAATCTGTCGTCTTGGGTCTCATTACTAGTAAATTCCCGCAACTCGAAGACAAGGCGGCTCTTAAAGAACGCGTGTTCGAGGCTGCGCGCATCGTGGCGAACGGTACGGGGGAGACAGTGGATGAAGCGCTGCAGCGCATTTCTGTCTCTCCTCAGTGTGGTTTTGCGTCGCACGAGGAAGGCAACTTGCTCACGATGGACGACATGAAGAGCAAGTTGCAGCTGGTGAAGGAACTTGCTGACAGCATCTGGGTGAACGCATGACCATTGTGGGATAGGCTGTTGACGCTCAAGTTGGTTCCAGTTAGTAAACTATATACACATTGTATAGAGACAACCTCCACTCATCCAGTCTGGTACTACCCATGACTCCGATTGCGGTCAATCGAAGGACCACGTAAACATTTTTTTTTTCATTTCTCTAATCATTGGAAGTCCGATCGTAATACATATCACCCGAATGTGGACGTTGAAGGGAATTGCCAAGCTTCCGCCCCCTGGGTTGGCCCTTGTCTCCGGTGGACACAGAACGCGACCTAATACTAGTCGTTTTCACAGGGAAATCGATTCAGACATCCAGCCAAGCGAAACTGGATATGAACTCAACTGTGACACAAGATGGTACAAGCGCTGTTTTTTTCTCTTTTCGGCCGCTATCAAGTTCAAAGTAAGAAGTGCTGTCTCGCTGATAGTGGGTATTATTTCGTAACGTTTCGTTCCAAGTCGGGACGCAATTGGGTGATGTTCGGATAAGTGATAAGTATTCTCAAGCTGCCGCTTTGCCATCATTGACAACTCTCGTACATTCATCCTGGTGAACATGGCGTCCAAGCAAGCCCCTCCTTTCCGCGCCGAGCATGCTGGCTCCCTGCTGCGTCCAGAGTACCTCCTCGAAGCACGAAGCAAGTTTGGCAAAGGAGAGGTTACTCGGGAGCAACTACGGCAACTTGAAGATCGAGCTATCGCTGAGGCAGTCAACATACAACGTGAAGTCGGTATGAAGGGCCTTACCGATGGCGAATATAGGTCAGTGAGCATGTCGTGACGCTAAATTCGAACACCATCCTGACATGCGAGTCGGCGACATAGGCGACAGTTGTATGTATCGTCGTAACGCATGTGGCTGACACCTGATCGTTTGGATACCAAGCTTTCGTGAAGGCTTCTTTGAATATCTGGAAGGTTTCAAAAGTAACACAGTCCTGTTCTGTGTTTAGTGGGAAATCAAAGTTGACCTCGATTGAAGAGATTCACAATCCGCCTGCGGAGATTTTCAAGGCAAGTTTAGACTCGTCAAATCATTCTTCCAGCCCTGAAATAGCTCGGTCCACAACAGCTTTACGTCCCAGATATGCGCACGCTCTTTGCCAACAGTAAGTCCGCGCCTACTATAAACTATGGAACACTAACAGTGTCGTTAACACTGTCTCAGACATCAAGCCAGCAACCACCATTCTATGCGTGGACAAAATCCGATGGGTCAAATCCGGGTATGTTCCACAATTCGAATCACTCAAGCAACTCGTGCATCCCGACGAGGTCAAAAACATCAAGATAACCCTGGCAGCACCCGAGTGGTACCATCTACGTCACGGTGCGCACTAACTCCCTTCCAGCGCTCCAGCAAGTTACTCCAACTCACCGGAACACTAGGGGAGCACGCGTTCAAGCCAGGGGTATATGCTGACCGCGAAGACTATTTTGATGACCTCGCCGCCGCCTACCGACAAGAGCTTGATGCCCTGTACGCAGCTGGTTGTCGCAACGTTCAGATCGATGATCCCATCTATGCCTTCTTTTGCGATGAAAGTATGCTTAAGGGAATGAGAGACGAAGGCACCGACCCGAGTGCCTTGCTCGACGCATACATTCGGCTGCACAATAACTGTCTTGCGACGCGTCCAAGAGACATGACAGTCGGCATCCACCTCTGCCGAGGCAACTTTCGGGGTTCAATCCATTTCTCGGAGGGCGGTTATGGCGCGGTCGCGATTAAGTTGTTCAATGACATGAACGTGGACTGTTACTACCTGGAATATGACACTGAACGCGCTGGTGTGTTTATTTATCCTTTATAGCTGCCCGATGCACCTGCTAATGTACAGGCACGTTCGAGCCTCTGAAACACTTTCCCAAGCACAAATCTGTCGTCTTGGGTATCATCACTAGCAAGTTCCCAGAGCTAGAGGACAAGGCGGTTCTCAAGGAACGTGTGTTCGGGGCTGCGCGGATCATGGCAAGTGGTACAGGAGAGACCGTAGACGAAGCATTACAGCGCATCTCCGTCTCTCCCCAGTGTGGTTTCGCATCGCACGTGGAGGGCAACTTACTTACGATGGACGACATGAAACGCAAGTTGCAGCTGGTGAAGGAGCTTGCTGACGACATCTGGGCAGATGCGTGATCCTTGTGGAGTAAGTCATCGTGCCCAAGGACGTGCGTGGAATGGAATAAAGAAGTTCTGGACTTACGCTTATGTCCGCCCGACAGTTGTATATCCCAGTGTATGCTAACACTCTCCCTCGGTCCTTTCAATCGCACATATGTATCCCAATGTTCTGTGGCACATCGAATGGAGCGAAGAATCCTAGTTTTACGACGGAGACGCCCGAGCACGAACAACTATGAGGTTCTGCAGGTTCTTCCTTACTCTTACTCTACTCTGCATAAAATGACTAATTTAGAACAACTACTTTGGGGTAGCATACCTTATCGTCCGGCAGACAACATGTAAATTCTGGCGCTTTCAATCATACATATGTAATACTAATGCTTGACACTTCATCTGTTAACTTGTGACATGATCTTCCTTTCCGAATCATAGAACTAAGGCACGAGCGAAGCTGCCTCAGGGTAATTCCCTCTCCCTCACGCTATGCCCGTCCCGGACCTCCTTTGTATAGCGTATTGCCTTCAAATCGGCGAAAGGTTTGCGAATCCAACTCGTGGTGACGTGGAGTTGAAATCAAACACAGTATAGTACTGCTCGAGGAAGATGGTCCCGATCGCCCAGGAGTCTAGTCGGGTTCACCGGTCAGCATGGGAGGAGGAAATTCAGATCAGAGGAATCTCACGAGCGTTTCCCCCAGACGCAATTCCGCTAAAGCATCGGACCGAGGCAGGCGTAACCCGTCCCATGTTGAGGACCCCGGCAGGCATTACAAACGGCCTTCCACCGATGGTAAAAGTCACAGAGGGAAAAGAGCTGCATGGGACTACTGGGAGTCAATCAAAAGTACCAAAAATCGATAGAAACTCACAGGTGTAATAACCAACCGCGCCCTGGAATGACCCCCCGCCAGCCGCCTGATGCACGGCCAAAACTTGGTTCGGATCACCAAGAATGAAGTAGGCACCAGTGTCGATGATGACGGTTACATCTGTCAGAACTATGTGTCCGTTCACTTGAATGTTATCGATCACCACCTGCCAGAGAACCTGAAAGGGCAATTTAAGTATGCATCCACACTGCCTGGCGTTTGCGCTCACCGCTAAGTTTATTACAGGGGTATAAACGAGGGTGTTATGAATGTAAAGCGCCTGGTTCGTTCCACCGATGTACAGCTCGCCTCCGGGAGAGGTGAGCCTGAGTGAAAACACTGGTAGAGTCAGCTGTTCTTCATCTTCGAGCGTCATCAACAGAGGGCTCCAGCCATGAAATAGTGACGCAGCCGGGAAGGCTAATCCCATGATACCATCCGGAGTGAACCGAGTTACTCCCAAATTTGAAGAGTATGATGTTGCGGCACCGATGGTTTGAATGTTTGCCTATTAATCTGTCAGAAGTGATAATGTTCTCAAACAATACAAACATACGGTAAAACCAGCAATGGTTACATTGTCCGTGTATTGTTTACCACTGGCAATCCTACCATCTGCAAATGCTATCAAAAAATTTGTATTGAGGTCCGCATTGTTGTGGGACGATGGGGGATCCCAGAGGTTAGGGTGGCTTCTGCAGTACTCATCACCGGTTACGGCTGGAACAAAGAGATCACTGGGTCGAATAAGACGAGAGAGTGGATGGCATTGACAGAAATCACTTACCTGATACCAGTGTTGAACTGGACTGAGGGGGCGACTAGAGTGAGTGGGTGTCACGAATGCACGGAAGAACTTACCAGTGAAGGGCTGGGGAGGAGTGCCGATCAAAATGGTCCCATACCACACGTTATGCAGGGATCTTGTCAAAGCAAGGCCAGCTGCGGACCTTACCCGTTTCACAGCAGCAGGATGCGGCCTTCCCGTGTCCCTTTCGGAGACATCTATGCCACTTGGCCCATGGATGATCTTGCTAAAAAGGTCTAAGCAAAAACGATGCCTGAGGACATCACAAGTCGATTTACGCGTTTTGTGACGTAACATGAAATTGGCGCGCGTCGGTATCAGAGCGTTTCGTGAGTGGTATGGCTGTACCATCGCTTTTCCCCCTAGGGTTAGGTATTTGGGCAGCCAGAACGAAAATAGCCACTGCAACGGCAACGATCGTGATCACCTTGAAGAACATTGGGTAGTAAATGTGGAGGAGGACAGATACCATCAAGTACGTGCGCCTCACTTAAATAGATGTCGGGATGACATCATGTCTAGGAACTAACCGGATAACAATCAAACTGATGAAGTACATTCGGATCATCGAAACAGGTATCGAAAGAGTTCAAACCCACAAGACGGATTGATCAAACCGAGAGAACAATGATGGTGCATTTCACCATGTTTGCCTCCAGTGCAAGGCAGAGCGGACGATGGTCGAACGGCGGTGTGTTGGCAATGCCATCTACACATTGTTTTCGATCAGTGCAAAAAGTCTGGCTATGTTAGCGTTTCGTCGCCTCACGTTCCACGGACCACAACTATCCTCCCCTTGGCAAGGCACGCCCACGCAAAACACTTTTGGCCCAACGAAGGCTGGACGACCTACATCAAGAGTTGCCACATCATGCGCTGGCTAGTCGGGACTCACAGGCACGTTCGAACCTCTGAAACACTTTCCCAAGCACAAATCGGTCGTTTTGGGCCTCATCACCAGCAAATTCCCTGAGCTAGGTTCTCCGGGAACGTGTGTTCGAGGCTGTGCGGATCATGGCGAGTGCCCACGGGTGAGACCCTGAATGAATCGTTGCAACGCATCTCGGTCTCTCCTCAGTGTGGTTTCGCATCACACGAGGAAGGCAACTTGCTTACGATGGAAGACATGAAGCGCAAGTTACAGCTTGTCAAGGAACTTGCTGATAGTATCTGGGCGGACGCGTGATACTCTGGAGTAGGCCATCGACGCCGTGGTTGATGCGAAAAGACATCGAATGAAGCAAGGGACTTGTCATATGCTATCCTTGCGATAGTTAATTTATTCTTGTGCGCGTATAAACTTTTGCATAAGCACTTCCGTACATACGTCTTGTATTTCATACCTTGTATCGCGGCCAACTTGAACTGGTATTGCAAGACTTGACGACCACGGAACTTCATGTCTCCGGACTCATATCACCCAATGGAGGTCCCAGACTGCGCTTTGCTCGGCATGAATGTGCAAACCCGCAAATGCCCCTTTCCATCTTTCTAACTCCATTTTACAAGTCATTGCGCACCCCCAATTTTATGCTGTATTCATGCTTGCTAAGCCCTCGATGTGAATCTTTGCCAATCGGACTCTGATCGGATCATGGGATCGAGATCCGATGGCGGCGGGACTGATTGAACATACTGCTACGGATCAAGAACACAATATGTATAGGAATCATATAAATTATGGCTTGTCTGATTCGGAGTCACGCCACCATTACCTCTTTTACCCATCGTGGCAGCATTTCGCCGACCTATGTGAGTGGGTTCAACTTCCTGGGAGAAAAAAATAAAAGGTTCTGATTGTGAATTTTATAATAAATGTACTCAGATCGAGTCGACGGTATCATGTAGTCACTAGCAAATGCCACCAACTGGTATGCCAGCAGCGCACGACTCTCTGGAACCGCGTAGATGAACACTGCACACTTTCACTTCGAGAAGAAAGGATAACAAAAGGAGAAGAAGGTGAACACGGCCCAGGAGAAAATTAAACAAGGTATACGTCTACACAATGGCCTCGGGAGCCTCAGCCTGAGCCGATACACGATAGCAGATTGCGTGTCAGGAATGGCACGCAGCCGTGTCAGTCGAAAGGGGGGAATCCTCGAATCTATTATTGTTGACAGAAACCATCTATTCTCGGGTATTCATCGATCATTGATCATCTGTGAAACAGTGTCACTGTAGGCACTCGTATTGCAATTCAAAATGGAGACGCACGAAAGAGGACGCTCCTCGATAAATGCACAGGCCACCAATGCAAGAACACTAGTGGCTATTTGTGAAGTGAAAACAACACGCAACGCAGTCGCATACGACTGTACTGCAGCATTCTGAAGAGGAGGAGAAAGCTCTGGAATCAAATTGATTGAGTGTCTGGTGATCACATGCGAAAAAAATCCCGTCAGTCTGTAGACCAGGGGGAATGCTTCAGTGGACTCTACCGTATTTCATTTATAATCTGTATAAAGGGAAGACTGTTAGTATGCAAACGAAACTTATCATATGAAGTTTATCGCCGACCTCAGAGGATCCAGGTCCCGTAATCCGCTTCCTTAGCTGATCCACCAGAACGCCCTGCAACAATATGGACGACAAACTAACTCCGAGAACTTGGCCCGCGTTGCGGAATAGGTATATGACTGGATCATATGGACAATCGGAATTCCTTCTACCATCCCATCAGAACGTGAAACTCACTTCCAGTAGCCACCGCCATGTCTTCCGTAGAAACGCTTGCGATCATGGCCTATGTTCGAGTTTAGTGTAAGATGGAAAGTGGGTAAATAGCAAGACACTCACGATCAACGTGCTATTTACAAGAATACCTGTTGCAAAACCTTGCGGTACGATGTCAAGCCACAGGTCAAGGGTTGACGTCTTGTCATTCCACGATGCAACGAGTATGCTTGCTAGTACGGGAAGTGCAGCTGACACCAGAGTGATCTTGAAGAACTTTCCGGTTCTGCGTATTAACCTAAGTAGATTAGGGATCAAGTTCGATTTTCGCCGTGACAGAGACCGGACTGACCAACCAGCAAAGATGCTGCCAATAGGCCATGCGACCTGGAGTAGATAAGTCTCGGATTACGGAGGGGGGAGTAGGACACACAGAATGTGGTAGCAAATGGAGCCCTGTTGGATTGGATAGTATTAGATCAGATCACAAGTGTGGAAAAGCTCCTCCCGCTCACCCGCGTCCGTTGACGAATTCAGCCTGACTGCAGAAAAGTATAATGGCACGTTGTAAAACTGTGAAAGAAGAGGTTATCATTGTTCACAGTCACTTGCCAACTCACTCACCATCGAGAATGAGGTGACTGCCGCCAGAAGATTGGACAAGATGATGGCCAATGGTGTACGTTGCAACACCAAGCGTAGTGGCATGACGGGATACCGCGCCCATCGTGTTTCTACCCATACGAACGACAGCCCGAAGATGAAACTTGACGTGAGCAATCCCCAAATTAGCGGATGCGACCATGGTAGCTCTTCAGTTGTTTTAATACTGAAAGCAGATAGCATGCATGCAACGGAAACTACCACCGTGAATGAGCCAAGGAAATCTATGCGACAAAGTTTTGAATATATGCTTTCATTTGCGACAGCATCTGGTAATTTCATGTTAACCTTGAGTGATATTAGTCCGAAAGATATGATTAACAATGGTGCCTATCCGAGAAGGCACATCAGCGTCACTAGCATCTCGCAGCAGGGATATCACCATCACCTGTAGCAGGAAAGCTGCACGCCTGGTCTAAAAGTAAGAATAGTTTAGCGGTATCGCATGTGCGTAGACGTACCATCCCCAGATATCATTTATCCATCCTCCGATGGGACCGCCTACACCTCCTCCGAGACCGTACACGCTGATGGAAGGTACTTTTGAGGACCGATCCCCGGCCGTCGAATGGAATGACTTACACAGCGACCACTCCTTGATACATACCTCTCTGTTTTCTGAAGAAAGCATTTAGTCCGACTGATAGTCACCCGAGGGAAGCAGTCACGCACAATGGCACAAGATCACTGACGGCAACGCTGGTCACTTGAGAAACATGAATTCAGATGGGGCGAACGATGACTACAAACGCACCTGTTGCGATTCTGCGATAAACGGTGAGTAAATGGCAAGATTTCAAATGTTATTAACGGACGCACCCGCCTCCACCCATACCAGCAATCGCTCGTGCAAGAATGAGGGCTTCCATAGAAGGAGCAAGACCACAGGCAATCGTGCCAGATCCTGCGGTAAGTTAGCAGGGTATATTCCCAGTAAGAACTGCGAGACATACCGAACAATGTCAAGGCAAGGAGCATTGCGCCCTTTCGTCCCAAAATGTCCGATAGTCGTCCTGACAGGAATTTATTGCTAGAATGATGAGAGCTATAGTTAAAACTCACCGTATAAAGGAGCAAAGCAACAGACGGAGAGTAAGTAAGCAGTACCGAGATACGAAGACTGCTCCGCTTTTTTGAAGTAACTCCCAATGGGCGATACCAGTGTGGCCACGACCGTACCTGTTAAATGTTCAAATGACGGAAGTCCGAAGGTCCACGAAAACGTACCGTCGATGCCACTAAGGAAAACAGCGCTCAAGAGACCAGACAGGATCCAGATGAAATTGGCGGTAGTGACACTGTTCAGCGGCGGGGGATCTTTGGAGGAAATGGAAACGGAGTTGTACGAAGCAGGCGTATCAGTGTCTGGTGCATCGAGGAGAGGCTGCGACTCTTCATGTTGGGTTGAACTGGGGGAAGACATGCAGAGAAGCGCTAAACTTGAGCACTTGAGCATTTAATATTGAAGGGTTCAAGACTATTCGCTTCGGTTAATTTACATAGTCGCTTCCACCTTTGCTTCTAACATCATGAAGGCGAGAAGCATTGCACCCTTTCCGTAGTGAGGCCTGAGATCTGAAAGATGGGCGCCGGGCCGAGTGACTCGCTCTGTTTGAGTCTCAGATCTCAGCTTTGTACTTTGTTATTTGTTATGCCACCACAGCCTCACTTAATGCGTCTTTTCGTCCCTTCCCCAATGTACCTACGCTAAATGTCGATCCCTCATAATACTCGCATGCAATACTGTTCACGCCCTACATCATGTTTGGATAGGAACGACGAGGAGCACAAAATAGGTGTGACATAGACTCGACCGCGAAGAGATCAATAAATTCACTCTAAGTTGGCGATGACTTCAACGGCCCTTGAAGTGGCAGAATCCGGCAGCAGCACGCCTTCGAAGACGCAAGGGAAAAGAACGCACAGACGCGAAGCAAGATAGGAGTAAATGCAAGACAAGCGCATCATACGGGCACATGCTAGTCGGTTGGGTGATCCGTGCCTTTGAAGCCCAGCTCGAAATCGAACCTTTCCTTGAGATCATCAATACGTCGGCCCGTCAAGCCATCGTGGGTCAGAGTACATGAAGAAGGGTGGTATCGATGTTCCTATGTTCCACCCCATTGACTTTGCAATCGGCTGAAGAAAGCTGCGAGGTTGCTCGGCGAGGATACTGTCACGGTGCGTTGTTTGTGCAACCTGTTAGCTCAGCGCTCAGCACACAGTTTACAACGTCATTTGATTGTTTTTTCAATTATTTTGTCTGTGTCAGTCACTATTGCAGTCCAGCATTAGCTTTTCCTACTACATCATGTGAAGATTCAGCGCTCTCCGAAAGCTGAACTACTCCATGGTGAATTTCTCCCTCGTCTGGGGAAAAGAATGTGTGCCGGCTGATCATAGGCGCAGCGCTGCAGAACAGCCGGATTGAATTTGTTCCTCTAAACTTCTTCGACATCGCCACCTTCCCACCCTCCCTTCCATATTCTACTGTCATCACCTCTCTCCTCCAGGATCAAGGTTTCAACAGGTGGTGGAGTTTGGCGAGTATAAGAAGGTAAACGCGTCAGACAAAAGAGCTTCTTGCTGAGTCCTTTGGCCAGTGGCAACGGGCAGACCCGGCAGAGAGAGATTATCTTTCGGATCATGGACCTTGACAGTAAACTTTGTGTTGTGTGGGGGCAAGTGGGCAAAGTCAACGAAATGCCGCATTGGGGCTACCAAGATCTTTCTTTCTTTCACCCGAGGGCGGTGGGTCCCTGTTTTCAACCGAACTGCGAACCGAGTTTCAGAACGTTGACAGGTCAACCAAACGTCATTGTCCGCGTAAATACAGCACCCTCGCCGGCTGCAACATTGGTTGGCAAAATGTTGTGGCGCGGATTTCGCACCCGAGCCGTTGCCGAATGCTGATAACAAAAATATCACTGTACTTATGGACTCCACTGCAATGCTGACATCAAAACTTGATGCGGCGAAGGAGGATGCTGGACCAACTGATTTGGTTAGGGTGAGTCACGCTGCCGGTACCTTTCCTTCAGGTTTGTCCATTCCTGGTTGTTTGAAGGCTTGGATACAAGTTAAACACTATTCAGAAGATCCCATGCGTTGCGTCCGGTGAAAGACTGCTGTTTACCACACAATGACAATACTGATTTTTTTCTGCATGCTCAAGCATTCAACGTTTACTCAACTCCAGTATGTAAATCTTTGGATGGTATGGAACAGGGAATGGACAAATTTAACAGGGAGCCATGTTCCAGACTCGGACATGCAAGTCTATGCGTCGTGGGAGCAAGAAATCATGTGGAGTGAGAACGTAAAATTTAAAGTCGGTACGGATAGCCGGAAAGCCTTGAAGGCAGGCTTGAAGGGCATCGGACCGGCTGCCGATAGCGCGTTATGTGCCACATACGGACTACAGTAAGTGCTAGCATCTATCTAATTCCGAGCTGGCGTCCTCAGCTAATCAAGTTTCAGAACTAAGTTAATTATTTCGATTGCTAATGAAACTCTTAGACTCTTAGCGTCGATATCGCAGTTGACTCCCAGTCACACCAGAACAGCTCCATTCAACACTCGTATCAACGATTGGAGTCTGAGCCAATGTAGCTGTTTGAAGTGACGTCGTCCTAATTGTCATCACGGGTACTTCACCGCCAGGGAGCCACTTGAGGCTGTTCATATTTACCGGACTCGAATCTTGGAAATACAAAATTCAGGGTTCAAACGACTTGGCAAGCATTCCACAAACAATCACTGAATAAGTATACTCCGAGCCGTGAGCGCTTGAGCCTCGGGATTCAAACAGGGAACTTCGCTTAGCAAACATTCCGCACTGGCAGGTAAGAAGGCTGCTATGCTACAGGGAGCTAAACAAGGTTTCAGTGAGACCGCTGAGACCAACAAAAATCGGATGGGTACGGTTTTATTCACCTTTTGCTGAATAATATTCAATCACAGATCACGAATAGGAGGGTCCAGATTCCAGAAGACCTCTTTTGTCATTGACGGCAGTTATATAAAGCGGGAAACCAGTGGGGGCTCAGCGCTCAGCCTCCAATTCCTAGTACTTGATTCTCCCTCTTGTTTCCTTTCTCCTTGATAATGTCAGCAGAAGCCCAGCTCGAAGCTCTCCTTGAGATAATCAATACCTCGGCTCGTCAAGCCATCGCAGAGTACAAGAAGGATGGTAATGAAGTTCCTACGATCCATTCCAAGACATATCACCCCATCGACTTTGCGATCGATACCATCGCGCTGAAGAAAGCTGTGCGATTGCTCGAGGGTGCCTGCCAACAGTTATGTGCGAGCTTGGCGCCGCCTCAGCACACGGTTTTCAACGTGAGTCATGTATCGAAAAAAATTCAATGGTGTAAATGACTGGCCTCTCAGTATGTAGTGTCATTCGAATCGACATGTGTGGGTGTCATCGTGCGTGCACAGGTCGCGGATGTACTGGAGAAGTATCCAAATGGACTGCATGTGGATGAGCTTGCAAAGCTGGTCAATCTGGAGAAGGAAAAACTATCTCGCATGCTTCGTCTGCTTGCTACCAAGGGGTGCTTCACTGAAGGTTAGGGTTTCATTCCCCAACAGCGCGCATATATCTGATATTTTGAAACTCTTCTGACTTCAGTCAAACCCAATGTATATTCAAATAACCGCTTGTCACTTGTTACCGTCTCGAATTCCGACACGGGAGCCCTCTACCGTATGCTGGAGGAGAATATTTCACAAGGTGCACCTGTATTGTATGAAACGATGACAGAACCAGACTATGCGACAAGTTTCCACCCGGATATGGCACCTCTGATGTATGCACTCAAGAAGAAGGGTTTCAAGGGTGCTTACTTTGATTCCCTGGATGGTGTAAGTCAATTCCCCGTGTCAATTCCGGTCACATTATGTGGACTCTGTTTTCTGACACGTGACTTCCAATCCTTTAGGAGAAACGGAATGTAAGAAATCCAGTCATTATTGCGTAAATGCGCCCTGCATCTTTGAACAGAACTTTCACCGCGCTATGTTTGGATTTGGCTCCGTTGCGGGATCACTCTCCGTTTTGTACCGTGAGTGCCTGAATTCCTGGGATGTCTCTACCGTTAACATTCTTATTTCAGACTATCCATGGAACGAAGTAAAGACTTTCTGTGATATTGGCGCTAGTTTCGGGACGGTTTCTCTGCCTCTCTCGAAAATGTACCCGCACCTTAAAATCATTAATCAAGATTTGCCTGAGGTGATAGTGCAGGCCAGAGATGTGAGGCATCTTTTTTTGTCTTCAATCAGTTCGTCTGTATATAGCAAGACAGCTGTCCTCAAGCTCGTATGACGATTAAAGCGAACTGAACTTGCTTCACAACCTAGGTCTGGATCAAGGACGCGCCAGAGGCTCTGCAAAATAAACAGATTGAGTTTGTTCCTCTGAACTTCTTTGAAGGAAGTCCTGTCCATGGCCAGGACGTGTACTATGTACGCATAATATAGTTCTCTTCGTTTCCTTCGGAATGACCAGTTCTGATGTTCATTTAGCTCCGTCACATAATTCACGATTGGCCTGACGCCGAGGCCTTGACTATCTTGAGGAACATCAGGAGCGCTATGGCTCTTCATAGTCGATTGCTGATCCGTACGTTCTTGTTTTCATGGATGATATATTCTACCTGACATGCGTTGTAATTAGAGGATTATGCGTTGACCTTTGCCAGCCGCGATCTCGACACTAAAGTGATTGGAGCTGATGTCGCACCCGAACCGTTGTTACAGAATTTTGGTAACGGAAGTAACAGGATGTATCAACAAGACCTGAATATGTGGATCACACTTAACGCAAAGGAGCGGACCGTGGACGAAATGATTGCACTAGGGTGAGTCGTTTGCTGCGATTTTTCCGTGTTCTTTTCCTGTCTCATATCAGCATTGCTCACGGTTTTTTTCTGCAGGACCAGAGCCGGTCTACAGTTGGAGAAAGTATATGACCTTGGGGAATCCGCAGTACTGGAGTTCAGAGTGGTTGTTTGAAGGCTTGCATGCATGCGTTATGCTTACCCCTCAATTGTAGTATTATTACCGAGTCAACTAGGGTTTGATCTCCTCCTGTGATGTGGCACACACGTATTCCCAGTCTAGAGACACGGGAATTGTTAGAACCGCTGAGACATCTTCATCGCTCATCGATACATCTTGGGTCTCGAACTCGAACTCGAGGACAACGTGATTTTTAGAAAGTATGCGTATTGCGTCGGACATTTTGGGTGGACGCGTACCAATTTTCGTCAACAAAGCGAGCTGCGCAGTCCGAGGTTTGAAAGAAGTGATGTAATTCGTCCGCGCACGTCGCACGTGTCTCTTCCGAATTTCTGTCATACCAGCTACACTAAACCTGGTGTGCTCCAACCAGCTGCGTTCTCTCTGAGGACCACTGTATCAACTATGTCGGACGCTCGCTTCGCCAGCGTCAGAACCGATCCCCGGTTCCGCCGCCCTAAAAAACACCACTCCAAGGTCGTCATCGACGATCGCTTCAAAGACCTCTTGGGAGACGAAGAAAAGGGTGAAAGGGGAAGGAAGAAAACCCCTGGTGCGCCTACGCTATGTTATGACCATCCGCCGTCAACCGCTCACACACAGCACACCACCATGCAGCGAGAGTCGACAAATATGGACGAAGGGTGTCGGGGACGCAGGAAAAGGACAGCCTCAGAAGGTTTTATAGGCTCGAGACGGACGGCGACGGCAAAGAGGAAGGAGCTCCCGTGCTGCCGCCCGTGATCGACTATGCGCGTGGTACCATGCTCATGGAGTCGTCGGACGAGGAAGAGGAAGAACAGGATGGGCGCGGTACTTTGGCAGACGAGGGCGACAGCGACAGCGATCAAGGTGGCTTCGTCTCTCTCGGCGCTGAGCCTAAAAAGCTGGAAGACGGCAATGATGAGGACTTCGATATCGATCTCGACGAAAACACAATCGCCACCCTCGACGCGCAGGTTGCCGAATACGCCAAGACCGTCCCAGATCATGAAGGGACTGTGGACGTCAAGCACACGAGGAGGCTGGCAGTAGTCAACCTCGACTGGGACCATGTTCGTGCCGTGCACTTGTACAAGATATTCTCCTCGCTCTTATCACCTGCTGCACCGCTCGTCTCCGCCGCATCACTCAGAGATAAAAATTCGGCTTCGGCCAACGAGGGCATGGTCAGGGGAAGGATAAGCGTCCGTGTTTACCCAAGTCAATTTGGAAAGAAGCGGATGGCCAAGGAGGAGAAGGAAGGGCCGCCTACGGAAGTCTTCAAGAAGAAGAAAAACAAGAAGCTGGAAGACGAGGAGATCAACGAGAAGACGATCATTGAGACAGGCAGCGAAGCTGATTACGACGAGAATGCTCTGAGAAAGTATCAACTAGAGCGCTTGCGGTATGTGATTCCTTGTATTCTCTGTCACAACCCTCTTTTCCTTCGTTTCTCGGCGGACAGCAGGCTGACGAACGTTAAGCACAGCTACTACTATGCTATCGTCGAATGCGACACGGTACAGGCTGCTGTTCACATATATAATGAACTCGAAGGAACTGAGCTAGAACGATCTGCCAACGTGTTCGATCTCAGCTTTGTCCCGGATGACATGACTTTCGAGGACGAACCTCGGTATGTAATTTTCCATATTTCCTGACCAAATAGAGCTAATTATCATTCAGGGATGAAGCTACTCAATCCTCGAATACACCATATAGAGCGATCGAGTTCACCACTGACGTGCGTACTCATACTCTCGGTAATACTATTTCCCAGAGATGAAACTGACACCGCGGTAGGCCCTTCGCCACTCGAAAGTAAAACTCACCTGGGATGAAGACGACACAGAACGGGTCCATATCCTGCGTCGCCCTTTGTCGAAGAAAGAGGTCGAAGAGGCAGATTTTCGTGCCTACATTGCGTCTTCGTCTTCTGAGGGCTCCGAAGACGAGTGCGGTGGTGCGCCAGATTCAAAGCGTAAATCGAAGAATGATGACAAGAGCTCCAAAAAGTCCGAAAGAGACAAGCTACGGGCGCTCCTCCTTGGTGGGAACGATGACGAGCTTCCGGAGGGATGGGGCAACGCGTTTGACCGCAAGGCAAGTAAGAGGAAGGAGGGAATGGCTGGAGAAGAGGAAGACAGTGATGTTGACATGGAAGTTACCTTCACACCCGGCCTCAGCGAGGTGAGGGAACCAGAGGATGAAACCACACTAGACGCGTATCGAAGGAAGATGAAAGAGAAGAAGAAGAAGAAGCAAGATGAGGCGAGGAAGAGAGGAGAGGGCGATCATCATGATGTGCCGACGAAGACCAAGTCGAGTTTGGACGACGAATTCTTTGGCGCGGAGAGCGACAGTCAGCATGGCGATGAAGAGGAAACCCGACAGGCGAGCAAAAAGCCCACAAAGCAGCAGAAGACAGTAACCGAGTCAACCAAAGCCGAACTGGCTTTGCTGGCAACATCCGATAGCCCCAACGGGGAGCCCACACATTTCGATATGAAAGCGGTACTGAAAGCGGAGAAGCAGCGAAAGAACAAGAAGTCCAAACACAGGCGTAAGAAACATGGAGGGGAAGATAAGGTGGACGATGGACCGGGCGAGACACAGGATGACTTTGTTATCAACGTCAAAGACGACCGCTTTGTTGCTATTCATGAAGATCACCAATTTGCGATTGACCCTTCGCATCCTCAGTACGTCGTGTCTCCTACTACCTGTGGCATATGGAGATTCACGATCTTCGTCATGTATATTTCAGATACAAAAAGACTGACAGCATGGCAGCGCTACTTGGCGAACGTTCAAAACGCCAGAAAAATAATCCTCGTTCTGACAGTTCAACACCGTCTCATGGCCCCGTGCAGCAAAATAGTCGTAGTTTGCAAAGTCTGGTGGAGAGCGTTAAGCGGAAGAGTACTGCTTTTGATCAAAATGGATTGGGGAAACGGCGGAAGCTAGGAAAGAGTTGAAGGCAGGTAGGAAGAAGTTCACACTCGATCATGTTGGATCACCTAATTTTGCTGCCTACCGGAGACCTAACTTTACGAGCGAAAACAGAGGGGACCATCCTTGCGCACTGCTCACCTGAACGCGCTACGTCGTTCTGCCTCAACCGTTGAGGGTTCACCGCCATTCCATCCTCTTTGAATAAGTTTGTAATAATATCTGCGGACGCATTTTTCAGTAGCTGCTGGGTTACGTTGCGCCTCCGTACCATAAAGTCCTGGCCGATCGAGACAATATGAAGCGTGGATTGTTAACTGACATAGAGGCAGTCAAAATCAAGAAGCCTGGCGGGTGTTATACAAAAGTGTTTCGTACTCTGCCCAGAGAGGCGGTGAATCGGTTATGGGACATCGCAAGGCTAGTATACGTGATGTTCTGGTTGCGTCAATGTCAAGCCCAGTCACCCTTTGCTCCACTCAAGCTGCGGAAGAACTCGGCGTAGGCATGATCGACGTCGAATAGGAGCTGAAAAGTCAGTGGTTGAGAGAGTGACCGGTGGACTGCGGAGAGACTAACCTGTCTCGACTGCTCCTCTGTGATCTCTTCTGAGGCTTTCATTCCATTAAGCGTTATCAACCTACCACAACATCAGGCGATGAAAATGGGACCGAACAGGCATGACTCACCAGCTGACCATCCGACTCCTTCCTTCCCAATCTTTGCTGCCTTTGAACCTAGCATAGCCAGTGACGAGCTCCTGCAAGATGGGATGTAACTGATCTTTGGCACGAAGACGCAGTTTTAGTGCGTCCATAAAGGTAATGAAATTCTGAAAGTCAATTGTTCATTCAGCCTCGTTAGATGCACGATCTAAAATACGAACCTGAGTCGTCTCAGCGATCCACTTTCCGGTCTCTGGACCAGCTTCGCTGGAGTGTTCTACCGTCGCCGGCACTCCGACTTTGAGCCGATGCAGTGCAGCTGGGGTGTCCATCTGAAATATAAAGGGTTCGTATGTTACAGGATCATTCAATAATATTGGACACTGAGAGTTACGCGATAACGTGTCATGAACTGCTCGATCGAGGGGACAGAGTCCTTGACGAGCTTGAGCATCGTCATGTACTGCGATATAAGTCTCGTGCACGCCGGTGAATATCTCTTCCGCAAACGCGAACCTTAGCACACGAAGTCCGGCAGCCCATCTAAACAATCAAAACACTCACTCGGCAGGTGTGAGTGCATCACGGACGTACGCTCGTTCGAGGTAATCCAATGCAACTATTATTCCGAACAGCGTGGAAAGAAGAGAATATTTCTCTCGTTCTGAGTTAGTGGCGTACAGCCGAACCTCTTCATCGAGGGACAGCGGTCCCGACATTGTGTGGAGTCTGGACGAGGTAACTGATTCTTGTATTATGTAAGCCGTGGACCACTCTGTCATAAATGAATTACGTAACGATCAATCGAACATGCCTGATATGGGTTGCTGGCTTGTTCTTCCGAGGCTTCCAACATCGACTTCTAAGTACCAATTCTTCTCTCATCTTACTGCAAATACAGAATCATGGATCCAACTGAGTGTGTATACCTTCCACCACAGATATTTCGAGAACTTACTGAAAATAATTCAAGGGCTAAAACTATCACAATCAAAAGTACAGTTGCGGCGCTTACCCTTTTCTTCCATTGGAGTTGACTTTATCTTCAGACATCGAAATACGCAGTCAAGTACGGCGCAATCCCCTTATTGCGAGGCAATACCAAATCGAATTCTCTGTTGGTGTTACGTCGCGACTGACGAGGAAGGCAAAAGAGACAAAGAACCGCACATTGTGGGATGAGAAATTTATTTTGTGAGTATGTCTATATCCGTTTGTGATGCCATCGAACCGGATATTTTTAGCGACGGACACGATCGTTCCGTCCTTACCGTCCGAGTTTACCAGAAGCGCCACATCGGGAAGGATGAACT
>JBBPNU010000203.1:0-23545 GCA_038091055.1 Leccinum angustisporum
GGCGCAGAAAAAGTTCATGCCGCCGACTGTCGAATATGGTCAAGATTTCGAACACTTGGTCCCTCGCCTACGCGATTCATACCCGACATTACCTTCTGATTTCGACATGCGTGCCTTGACCGTATTCCTCACAGGAGCTACTGGGTACCTCGGCGTCTTTGTCCTTCAGCGTCAGCAGAGAGTACGAAAGGTCATCTGCTTGGTTCGTTCTGATTCGGTTGAAAATGGGATCAAACGATTGAAGGAAGGATCGACCGATCGTGGTGTGTAGGACGAAGAATGGGTTACCTCCGGAAGGCTTGAAGTGGTCATCGGGGACTTCGGGAAAGACCGTTTCGGGATGGACGAAAATACCTGGGCTAAAATAGCAGCTGAAGCTGACGTAGTGTTGCACAACGGCGCTCTGGTTCGTCTTCTTCGGTTTCATGTTGGGTGCTTTTTCTCAAGACGTTTTCTGAATAGGTACATTGGGTATATCCGTACGAGAAGCTCCGATCGCCGAATGTGCTTGGCACCCTAACAGCGGTCGAACTTGCCTCGACGACGAAACAGAAGCTTTTTGTTTTCGTTTCTTCTACTTCCGCCATCGATACCGAGCACTATGTCCGACTTTCTGACTCATTGTCGCATCTGCGCCCGCAGCGAAGAGGTATCCCCGAAGACGATGACATCGAAGGTTCTAGGACAGGACTCAAAACTGGATATGGACAAAGTAAATGGGTCTCCGAAAAGCTTTTATTTGAAGCAGGAAAGCGAGGATTGAGAGGACATATTGTGCGCCCCGGCTATGTCGTTGGAGATTCAAAGACCGCGGGTATGAATTCTGTTTGCCTCGCGGTAAATTAAAGTTCCATCTGACGAACACTTGGCAGTTACGAACACGGACGATTTTATCTGGCGGATGGTCAAGGGATGTGTGCAACTGGGACTCGTCCCAGACATTAACAACACCATCAATATGGTACCCGTCGACCATGTTGCCCGATGCGTAGCACTTGCTGCAGTTGCCCCACTACCGAACGCCACGCAGACCGTCCTACATATCATGGCCAACCCACTTCCGACGTTTAATGACCTGCTTTCATCGCTCGCCGAGTACGGCTTCTCGACCCGACAATGTGAATATTTGACCTGGAGACGTGAACTAGAGAAGCACGTCATGGAAGTGCAAGACAACGCACTGTTCCCCCTTCTTCATTTTGTCATGGATGACCTTCCGACCAGCACAAAGGCCCCCGATCTTGACGACGCAAACACCGTTGCACTATTGTCGCAAAGCCACAATTCCATTACGACATCTACTGTATCCGATGAGGTGATGGGGCTATATCTAGCTTGGTTAGTTGGCGCCGCATTTTTGCCACAGCCAAGCTCGCCAAGTCCGGGCAAATGTTTGCCTGTGCTCGAAAACTCTACGTCAATCAAGGCAGCGGGGCGAAGTGGCGTTTAATGTCAAGCGAAGAACGTTGCCATTCAAATCAATGGATGTATGTATTTCCGTTCAAAAACAGAATTAGAAGAAGTGGCCGAACAGGAATCGTGCCACTGGTATCATGATGGTGATTCGTAGATTTCCATACAGCACGCCTCGAGGCTGAAAATAAAACCAGAACCACATGTGCCCTGATCTATTATGTACATCCAGTGGCGACTACGACGGGAACTTCCTTGAATTGTCAAAAGAGCACTCAAATTTCAAAAGTTGATAAATTGCCAAGTTCCTATCCCCAAACACCGTCGCGTATATGTACCGCTCGCACTACACCAAAGCGAGATACGCTCGCAAGTGGGGATAGTATCATTCTAAATTACCAGTTCGTCGGCTTCTCGGCGTTGTCACATTACGGGATGGTTGTGTCTATATTTCTCACGGAATGGCGTCCGAATCATGATGCTGGCACCGGCATCATCGGTTTGTACTTACATATTTAAGCAAATGGCTAGTGCACGTAAGGCACAGCAGGTGGCCAACTTGTGGCAAGTGGCGGGCCATCTTAAGCGCGACGTCGGATAACTATCCGTGACGCGGGGACTTCACCGGCACCCCCTTGAAGCGTCATGGGCGCGATGCGGTTTTTAAATTTCATCCTAGATCGAGTCGTCCAAATTCGGCGAAACGCCTCACTGGCCCCCACCTTGGGGAAAGGAAGTAAAGCGGACGAATGATCATGGGATATCTGGTTGTATTACAGAGGGTCTCTTTCCGGAACTTATCGACTCCTGACCCGTTTCAAATCAGTGATGAATTATTTAACAACAATATCCTATTTTACATTCAAGTGGTGTCACACCACGAGGTAGGTCCACTTATTTACTCACCTAACGGCAGCGCAAGGGCGGCAAACATCCTTATAAATTGGTTGACCCTTCCACTGCGCAATGTCTCCCTTCGCCTTCCTCTCTGTGTAACACCACCAAATGGGTCTAGTTGGGATAGAAACTGAAAAGTATCTGCGCATTGTCTCTCTTTCAATCGCTGGCTATGAGTGAGTCTTCAATGATAGTCTTAATCTCGTATACTCCATGCTCATCTACCCGCAGCTACTTGATCACATTGCCTGCTGAATTTCGGTTTTACCGAAGTCAGTCTGATTTCCTTCGCCCAAGGTATTTAGTCTGGTCGTTGGGTGCCAATCGATGACCAACTCTATTTAGTCTGGGCTGCGTTCTTTTCTTCCTCATTCGGTGAGTTTTAGCTTTCGTCGGGCGCCTTGTTTCTCCGTCTGATTGGGCAACAGCTACATCAGCATCCTCGTTATGGTCGTCAGCAATTATGGCGTCCTCGCCACGACGTTCACTGTTGCATCATGTAATAATTACTATCAAATAGCATCTATCTTCAAAGGTTCGTCCTGGAAATCGTTCAACTCTTCTTCAATCACAACGGTTTTGTTCAGTACTTCAAACAATGATTTCACAAGTTATCCTCGGCGTTAGGTAAGTTGGAGCTTCTTTCTCTTTCAGTGCTTGCTCGATGTCTTTTCAAACAACTTCTGAAGAACGTTCAATATCGCCCGGAGATCAAAAGGTGTCGGCTTCGGGCTTGCAGCAGCCTTCGTCATTACGACAGGTGTCAGTCGCTTCCCTGACCTCCGTCCGTCTCGTGCTTATTTCATACATTTCAGCTTGAATGGTTTACAAATATGTACCACCGTATCCGTGAGTGTTTTATTGTGCGACACTAAAATGGCAGTATGACTCAATTCATTCATAGCGGTCCTGGCACATGTAAGTAGTACGGCTATTACACCACAGGGGCAATTAATCATCTGCCCACGTAAATGCAGGGAAGGTAAGCTCAAATATTGTGTGGAAAATGAATATGTAACTGATTATTGGCTTGCTAGTTGCACTCCTGGTAGCGACGGTATATACCCGACCGCATGGGTGTACTACGTCGTTGCAATGGTTTGGGACACAGGAGCCTTGTCCATTTCTACATTCTACCTCGTAAGATATAATTCCATTAATGGCAGGTTAGTTCATGTTTCATCTTCTTCGGTCGAAGCGACGCTCAATCGCCCTCGGCTTCGATCACATTTAGATTGTCACGGCTGATCAGAACGTACGTTCTTTTTCGCGTACTTGCGCTCGGCAGAGGATGAATATCCCCCTTCGACAGAATGATATACGACGGACTCGGATATTTCTTAATTTTGACAGGTGGGAGTGTTCAATTTCGTCGTTGGCTGTGCTAAGCACTGTGCAGCCGTCAATGTTTTCAATCTAGTGTTATACCGGGAAAGTGATCAAGCCGTACAGGTGAGAGTTGCCACCATTTCCGATTTCTGCGTAGCGAATTCTTACCGTAATGTGGCGGGGATCAGTCAGCAGGGTACGTTGCAGTATAGCCTCTCTGTCACCGCCATTACAACTACCTTCCATAAGCGCGTCATTGGGTTACGCCGTTACCTGGATAATGAGTCAACGAATCCTGCTTCATTTAAGAGGTGAGCATTCCTAAAACCGCGTAGAAGAAGTAATCTCATTGTTTCATGTGTTCCAGAACTAGCTGAACCCGCGGAAGCACGATTCGAGAACATCATCCTTACGCGCCCGCTTCAGCATGGGCGGGATATCGTTGCTGCATTACGTTCGCAATCCGATTTCCACAAGACTCCGATTGAAATGGAGTATTCACCAAGTGCGCCAAGTACACCACGGGAGTTGGAGATGGACGTCCAGGTGCACATAGAGCAATCCGTGACCGTTGATTATGATCAATCGTCGAACAGACGGTTGACTACTGGTACTGCTGTGTGAATGCAGGGATGTGTTATAGGTGTACCACACTGACTGTTTATGATTTCTACCAGCAATATAACACGAAACATCTACTAGCGATGAAGCCGCCTCGAGGGCCTCACTGAGGCTGTGAATTCCCGTTCAAGGTAATTTTAAATTGGTGGATTTTGTGACGAGTGTTGTCCTACCTCAACCTTGGATTTGGACTTCCATTTGACTTGTGTAGTCAAGACCACTAGCTCACACACGAGATCGATAAACTGCTTGCGACACCCGAGATCGACGTTTCATGTCCCTAACCCCTAACCCCGCCGAACCATCCCTGTTCGCGGTACAGGACACAATCCCCACTCAGTCAACACGCAGATCTCCCTCGATAGGAGAGTTGTCAATCGTCCAGAGGAGCTCGACTACCGTTGAAGTCTGCGCCCATGACCGTGACATCAATTTCCCCAGCTTTCTTGGCACGTCTGAGTTTGTCTATGACTCTCGTGCAGGCGCGTCCCATTCTTTCTCATTACACGGGCGGAACACTTATCTGATAACAACAAAACAGTGTAAGTGATTGGACTGGTTCCCGTCTTCTTGTCGAAACAATGACGCGGGACCTTTAGATACGAGAACCCGTTGATAACTGCCACGTCACGCGCACTCATCTCCGATATCCATGCGCTTGTCCGTCGATGTTGCGCTGTCGATGTGCCTCGGCCGAGATCGATTCTCAGGGCCTTTCTGAGGGTTCGTCCACCAAATAAACCCGGAGATGTTTGGTTCAAGGCAGTCCGGGTCTGGGCCGAAGTGGATGACGTCAGCGAAACAGAGAGTTTTGGTACGCGCCCTTCTTTTTAGTCCTCGTGACAGTTGTGTTTTACAGGCTACTGTAACAGATGGTCACAAGAAGAGCTTCGTCGAGTACACCCTCAACGTTCTCTTCTTTCCGGACCTTCATACCCCATTCAGAGTACCCAAAACCATGATGTTGAGCCGCCCACCGTCCTCTCCTGCGGATTCTCAGTTATCGCTGCTCTCCGTTCCAGCTTCTCCCTCTCTTCCGATACCTGGAACTCCGATTTCCGTGCCGTCGCCTCTCCATTTCCAACTGCCGGTCATGACACGACTCTGCCTGAACGAGCAAGGCCAGATCACGTATCATCGGGACTTTTGGGACTTTCGTGACGTGGTACAACTCATCCCTGGAGTGCGAGTGGCAATCTGGATGATGGCACGGGCTGGTGCATGGGGATTGAGTTGGATCAGCCAAAGAATGTGCTCGAGCGTGGACTTCCCCGTTCACGAGAACGAGTGCATGAACGGAGATAATGCACTATTGACATCGACGGCTGACCTCAATTGTTAGATTCTTCTTTTGCCAAGGGTAGCTGAGGACGATGGTTGGAGCTTTCCTCTCCGGGTTTCCGATGACGGTCCATCAGATGGGGCATACATACTATTTTGTATCGGAAGGTCTGCTCTCACGTTACCTTGTTACGCTTTCCATGTTTGCGATGACTGCAATGTACTAATGAGCTTTGGAGACGTGTCACGAGGAGTGTACATAGGTTTGGTCGTTCTGTATCATTGGTAAATCGCTTCTTGAGCACAGACAAACCGGTTCGTCCAAAGTTTTGGTACATATAGCTTGATTCAAGGCAGTTCCGGTCCGAGCTTTCTTACCCCCTCCCCAGCTTTGCGGCGCCTTTTCTCGGTGCGACTCGGAGAGCGGGTCCGCAGCCGCATGTCAAGCTTACAACTGTCCCCTTATCCCGCTCATTTTGGCGAGCAGTGATGATTTTCTGCGTTGCTACTTCCTAATCGATTAATGAGCCGAACTTGGAGATCCGGGCCATAGGCCCTGCCAATGGTTCTGTATGTCATTGTGTGTTTGGACTCACTTTGGAGTGGACACGTCCATGGAATGATGCAATTCCGCTGTACTGTTCTGTCTCCGTTTCTGGGACCCGGGCGCATCAAATGTTACACAATTATTGCCCGTTCTATCTTTATGGTTCATGATCGGCCCGCCACCATGCGGCCCATGTCATCACTGCATCACCTCGGAACTTTGCACCTTTCATCGGACCTGGATGAGCGCTGATGGCGGCAGGAGGATTGGCATGCCCTGCGAACTAGGGCAGCCAAAATTCTGACGCTTCCGTGTTGCTTCCGTGCAATCTAACATTCAATGATGCACTGTCGAGTTCTGCTGCCTCAGCGAAATTACCTAACTTTCCAAGGCTGCCGCCATGTCGCGATGTCAATCGCGGACATTACGCGAGCGATCTGGCGACAGATATCAGTGTTAGTGTTGTCCCGGCCATATGATGCATATGATGACCAGTGGCCTGTGTTGCTGGGGAAACGCCACTTGTTGTAATCGCAACAAATGAGTTGTGGTACTCCCAATTGCCATGGTCATCATGGCAAGATGGCCGAGCGGTCCAAGGCGTGTGACTCAAGCTGTAAAGCTTGCCTGCTAAAGCGGGTTTCTCATCTCCGTATGGAGGCGGGAGTTCGAATCTCCCTCTTGTCATATTTTTTGTTTCCACTGCTTTGAGCACGACCCTCGAACTTTATTTTCTTTGTCGACAAACTTCAACTTTCAAGAATCTCACGTATGACAAGGCCTAGGTGCTTGTGAAATCATTCTGATCACACAACAAGTGCCGTCCCCTCCAAGTCAAGTCGGTCTTTAGTCGGATTGACTTGAAGTTGCTTTGCGCCTGCCATCCGAGCCCTTCACGTTAGTTTCCGAGATCATTCGCTCCCATGATCATACGGCCTTCAATCGTTGGGCCGGGCTTGCTGTCACGGGTGCTGCAACTGTCTCAAGTTGCCCCTGAAAGGGTAACAAAGACGAAGTTCCCAAGAGGGTCGGTTATTCCGAACTCTTCGCTGTTAAAGCCGCATCGGTGAAACTGCCATGTGACAATAGACCAAACGTCCATTTTTGAGGTCATCACGGGACACCCCCTACCTTGGATGCGCCATGCGGATAGAACACTGGGTTTCGAATACGTTTTAGGGGCTTTACTGATGGCCCGCCAACGCTTCCTTGATCTCACGGAGTCGCCATGAACAGCTCAGTTACCCTGCACACCATGGGAGGCTTTCCCAAAATCCACGGTGGCTTCATGTCCGCGGTGTATCCCCGTCGATTTTCAAGCCGATGAGCTGCAAGAAATGGAGAGGGTGCAGTGAGCATTTCGAAGTGGAGTATCATCACAGCAGGTCACCTCTCCGCAGGTACCACCCACATACGTCCATCGTGGAATTATGTTCTTCCCCCCGCTAAATGACCATATCCACCTTGCACCGAAGAGATGTGCATACTAATTTACACTGCTTCCTGTCATCGCAGGTCTCCCCTGGACTGTATGGTGAATGGGTTTTTGGGACGGGGAGACGACAGCACCTCTCGAGCATACGAGAAATGCACCCCGCATGCCATGGAAAGTCTGAGTAAACACTTTGCGTTCATCCCACCCGATTATCGTTGCCGTATTTATTACAATGTCCTGATGATTAAATCGACGAGAGGATCAGCTTCATTGAAAGCACGCTCACCAGCTTTGTTATAGAAATAAAGTGGTATCCAATCTATTGTTTCCTCTGAATCACGAATATGCTATGCCGTTCCATCGACAAGTATCCGAACTCCTGATTTCGGAAGAATGTCAGGTTAGCATCCCTCAAACACCGTTGTATAAAAATGGCTATAGTAAGTATGTATCTTCGAAATGAGTGAGTTAAAGACACATCTCTATGTTCATTATCCCATCAGTCTCTTCAAGTTGTTTTTCATGTCATAATATTATACATAAATCGGTGGTATGATCGAGGTTAGCTTATCGGAAAAGGTGGCATACGGAGTGAAAACAGTTCCAAGTCTAATGCAACATCACCATGTTTGCACACCGCCATTCGCCAATGCCTTTCCTAGCTTGGCGTGTGCACCCTTCGACTTCTTCTTAGAAGCAAAGCCAAAACCTACGCCACCTGACAAGCATCGCTCCTCTCCTTTCCTATCAGACTTGAAGTACACGTCCGCGGTCTTGCATATCCCTTCGAGGGTGCTGTATGGTCCGTAGTAACCGAGGCCGCCTTTACTCGGATGAAGGCGGGCTCTCGAGTCGTCGAATATGAGGTGGATGGACGCGAGCGCGAACAGGGAAGGCTGCAGGTTGATAAGATCGCTGGATATAGTGGGCATCATTGCCGCGATAGCGCGTCCGATCGACGATTCTGAGTTCGAAAACAGCATTTTGGTCACGTAGACGACTTCGATAACCTGTGAAAGACCAAGCATCATGGTGGTCGACAAGACCGGGAACTTGGTCTCTTTGTCTAGCGTGTGGACGGCCGTGTAGACGTCACCGTAGGTAACCGGAGGTCCTGCGTCTGTGACCGTGAATGCTTGACCGCCAATGTCAGGGTTGGAGGATCCTCCTTCTAGTTCGATGAGACGCTGCTCGTAGCACAAGTGCGCGAGCGCACAATTCTCCACGTAGATGAATGACTGTAGGATATTGGTAACCCATGTCGGGTTGAACTTTCGCACGAGATAAGCATAACAGATAAGGTCCCCTCCAGGACCGAAGATGCCATTGCCAGGACGGATACAACCAGTCCTCAGTATATGTGATTTTTGGGTAGGGGACTTGTCTGCAGCGCGGACCGCCTTCTCCGATAACGATTTGGAAGCCGCGTAATTGGAGAAAAAGTGATCATGTTGTCGTGGCAGATAGTTATCCTCATCATTGTAAACTTGGACGAAGAAAGGCGGTTGTCTTTCCCAAGGCCACAACCAGAAGCGAGAACGGCGCACGGAAACGGACGCAGACGAGGTGTAGACGAGGATATTAGCTCCCAGTTCTTTGGAGGCTTTGATCACGTTCACAGTGCCGTCGTAGTTCACGTTGCTCGAGCGAGAGAGTAACCCGATATGACGTTCGTAAAAGCGGATATTGGCGGCCGTGTGAAACACCGTGACCTCGAGTTCTCCCTCTTCTGCATCTGGCCAAGGCGCTCTAAATGCCGCAGATACGGCATCTGCATCGGACACGTTAACTTGCAGAAAAGCGACCTGCTCAGCGGCTCCGGTTCGCAAGTCGGAACGAGTGGGTGGGCGGATATCTAGAACTCTGATCTTCTTCGGCTCCTCTCCACGTTCGAGCAGTTGAAGGACGATCCAACCTCCTAGAAAGCCCGCCTGAAAAGATATTCAGCATGGCCACGTGAATAAATGGGAACGAGAACGTACGCCACCGACGACGATATAACGCCGACCGGTCTTTGGTGGAAGGAAGCGTTTTATGACCACAGGATCCTTTGATAGAGTCTCTGCTGCCGAAAGCACTCTCTGAGGCGTGAGGCGCGCTGGTGAGAAAACGACTGCCACCTCGGGTGGAAGCTGTCCTAATTTCCTGTCATTGAGATAACCATACAAAAGGACGAGGAAAACAACGATGAAGAAGCCAAGCAGTAGGCTTAACATGTTTTCCCAGCGACCAGCCTGAACGCAGTGGTAGAGAGCAGAAGGTGACTCGGAACACGGTGGTGTGTACACGTTATGCAGACTCGGCTCTGCACCAATCCGTCAGACAAACCGAATTCGTGGACGAAAGCATTTGTCAATTCCCACCGCCTCGTAGTCCTAAAATGGTGCATGTTCAGAAACACTTACGACATGTAACGGCAATACTTGCCTGAGGTTCTTGTATCAACTTTGTGAGTTGACTGTGTGGTGGACCGTTGGCATTTGAAAAAAGCTGTACCGGATATGTAGCCTAGTGACAAGTGTGATACCGCACGGCCGCATGTCTAGGCCAGAACAACACCTCCATTCCAAAAAAGGGCCAACTTAGATAGAGGTGACAAGATGCAATCTCCGGGCGTCCACCGTGACGGTCGTACATTCGGAGGAACACGTGCTGGAACGGCGTAAAGACCGAAGCTAAGTGACAGGTTCAACGAGGAATGCAAGAAGAAGCCGTAACCCGCGGGAGTAAGCGATGGCCCGTGCACTAGATCGACTAAAATAATGAGACAAAACGAGATCTCCTCGCGAAGCACGTCCAAGTCGTCATATTGTATGAACGCGCAACAATCTCCGCAGAAGAGATCCTAAAAAATAAATATAGAGCACCGAGCCTAACTGTACACGCAACCCCTCTGATTCGACGATATGCTTACGAGTGTTCTTCGTCAGAAACCTAATGGAGAATATCCAGTGGAGCGCCACGCTCAAACCACTTTTTGGTTTGGGCATATATAATACCGTACACGAGGAACAGTGGCCACAAGGCCCGGTGCAAGACCCCACTGTCCGTCGGGAAAACTGAGCTCTCCCTTTGGAGAGCAATCGCCACCCACGAGGTAAGCGCGGAGAGTCCAACAGTTGTCTCGATATAATTGGCGAGCGTAGTGGGAGGCGGAACATAATTGGTGGCGTTGTACATGGGGTTGATTTCGCGGACGTTCATACTGAACACGTTCTGTCGAAGAGGTGAGTTCGGAAAGGAGGGTCGTATTGTCGACCTACAGCTAAGTATGTTGCTGGAAGGAAGACCGTTGAAAAGTAGGCTATCTGATTCACACGGTTAAGCTGTCAGTTAGACGGAAAAAAAAGTCGGCAAACCTGCTTCAAAGTGGTAGAATCTCGTATTGCTATATCCGCCAGATCTCGCGTGTCCTTGCTGCTCTTTATATTCTGAGTGGCGAATGTCTAGCAAGGTGTCAACGATGCAAAACGCGGAAAGAGGAGAAGATATATATTCTAACCAAGCGAATGACATTGTCTAGTCTGTCAGACATCATCTCCCCATGCAGAGTTAATCTCAAGATCTCGGATATGAGATTGTTCGCCTCGATCTGTAACATTTTTGCAGACTCTTCACGTTCTTGTTCAGAAATAGAGGAGGATCTCATCGCCGGGTTAGGTGTATCTCTTACAAACAGGACCGACCGATGGAAATCTCGGAGGAGTTGCTGGTAGTACATGAAGTTTGCTTGCAGTTTGTGCAACTCTCGCACGAGTTCAATGCTATTGGACTGAAGGACATCATGCTCCTGAAAAAAATGGTCCAAAATAAGAGGATGGTTGGCAGGCGATGCAACTCACAAGAACATTGATATAGCCAAAGAGAACTCGGAAGGCCTCGTCCCACTCGTACAGTGCGTACCAGAGTATCGCAAGAAACAAGAATGTCGAATCTTTGGATTTCTTGAAGATGTTTGACCAGTAAACACTATCGCCAATCCTCTGTACAAGAGATTGCAGTCGCTCCGCAGATGTTCCCCGAAACGAGGAGGTGGAGTGATAGGAAATGATTGTACTGGTCGTCGTGTTGCGTAGCATATGGAGTGATAGTAGATCCTGAATTATGACTCTATTATCTTCATATACATGGACGTTGGTATCCGTTGAACCTCGGGGAGAAGAGACACTTGCCTGGGAGAGGAAGCGGTGCTTGGGTATCGACCATTTGTCCATCCTCTGGGCGCTGTGAGTTACTCAGGAACAGAGACGATGGCACAAACATACCCGTATACGGCAATGGTACCTCCACGTTTGAAAAGGTCGACATCCTGAGGGGTTTGGTCCTCGAAACTGCTCGGTGTTTTTTCAGAATACGTAAGAAGGGAAGGACGACGGTAATGTCTGCAGAAACGTGAGTAGAAGGTTAACATAAGGTTACATTCCACTCACGGTCCTCCTGCGCTTTATAGTCTTCCTGGTACCTGGATGGGATCCAATTCATAGAGGATGTAAAGAAGAAAGGTTCGATATGGTGTCTATCTGGAATGAGACAAGTCGGGTCATGTATATTTGGTTGCACACCTTGTTCCCAGAATTTGGAGGACGGGTGAAGTTAATTCATCCACAAAAAGTGCTTGTACTCGAACATCCGAAGGTGGCTATTACGAAAGCCTCTGAATCAGCATCCAAGCACGCAACGTGCATGCTACTTACAGATGTCGCCAGGTGGTCCCAGTACGCCTGCAGGTCCACAGCATCGCCTTTACGAACCTTGCGCACTTCCACTTGCTTGTCAAAATTTCCATTGTCTAATAAGTTGATCTTGTACAGGGTGGACAGCTCTTGGTCACTGCACTTGACCAGCATCTGGCTCGTGTCCACCTGGTCGCGCGTCCAGTTTTTAAACAGATTTTGCGGATATCCGCTCCATGCGGAATGGTCTGGTAGTTCTAGTGGAGCAGGATGAGTTCCGCTAGCATCGACATCACCACTCATCCATGGCCATGGTGCTGACGGCATCGCATGACGGTATCTGCTCGAAAAACAGAAGAAGAAACTTACTGAGTACCACAGACCAAGGTTGTCGTAGGGTAGGCACTTACATTGGGACTGGGATCCTGGGAAAGTCATAAATGTGCCTCCAAAATTGTCGGCGATATTGTTCCCCGCTACTAGTGGCGGGTTTGGGTTGGTCGTCGGCAGTCGCCACGTTCATCGATAGGGCTGTAATTGATGGTTCAGACGAAAGAATACGGGCGCTTTTCTAACATGCTTTCGGCAACCCACCTGGTTTTGAATGCGGCGATGCCTGCCGCAACGGACTGACAGTAAGTTACCTGGCTCTTTCCATCAGAAATTCCGGAATAAGTTTGGCGCGTACCTTCGAAAGAACGTTCTACAAAGAAGGTTGTGTGGGAAAAACGGTGATCTACGTTTTGCACCCGAGCACTGGGCGACCCGGGCCGTGGAAAAAGAATCACACTACACTAAGTAGACCAACTCCTCATCAAGTTTTCCAATGATAGAAACTTGCAATGCTGGGAATTTAATGCGCTTTTCTTTCAACCAAAGGTAGGCGTCGTCGTCTTGTCATACCTCGAGCTCACCCGCACAAACGATCTCGATCACTCACAGATTCGAGGTGCCACATGATCCAAGAGTATCAAACGCAACTCTGTCAAGGAGGACATCAAGCGTCTACATGCACATGGCGTCTCTCCTCTCGAACCCTGTTGGCTGACGTTGTCGTTGCCAGTTTATGACTCAATACCGGTTCTCGGAAGCATACCACGAGTCTCAGATGCGCCGAGACCCTTCCGCCGATTGCGGGGACTATCACATCTCAGGCTGGGTACTAAATGAGCATCGACCGATGGGATATGGCCATGAACGGACCCCTGTTCGAGATCGTCCGGTTCCATAGGGCGGGTTCTAGCTCGCGGTCAACTTTGATCCACAGACGATCACGCTGTTCAGAAAGGTCCGGAGCTTGCTGTGGTGGAACGTTGAACTTTTACATGTTCACGAACATGGCCAAGGATTTTAAGCGGTGTATCCTCACGCGGTGTCATTGATGGAGACGGTGCGGACGTATGGGCAGACGTTGGATCTGGCAGAGCGTAATCAAGGGATCAGGTCGCTCGTCGCCAAGTATCGGAACGAGGAGGATGGTGGCCAAATGTGTGTTCTGGTTCTCTGTTTGCCTTTGTTCCAACCTGACCCGACTAGCGTGCCTTTTATAATTGTAAATTATTCTAGGGGCTATTTTGTGAATTAATACGACATGGGGCGATTCGTTTCGGGCACGGCCCAGGACGCGTGGGACGACCGACATGTGCAGTTCGTGCGCGAGTTTCAAGTCGCAAGCGTGGTGTTGGTGTTGCAGAACGAGACGAACGTGGTGATCGATCTGTACCGGAACATTCTCCGGGGCCTGGTGAGTATGCTGACTCGAAGGGCATGCATATGTAGATTTTTATCACCGTGGCCGTTACGTTTCAACAATGTCAACACTACGTATGGCTATGGTAAGTAGTCACAGCGTCTCACACAAGATACTTGAGTATGTTATCCTTTTAGCCATGATAATGCCAATTACATGAACCAAACCCGTTCATTTATTACTAGTGTGATCTACTGGGATACTCGGAGTCAGACTACATGGACTACAGTAGCCAACAGTTGTCAGTGCTACATACATACATATACATACACGAGGGGTTGAAAATCGAATGAAACGGTATAAAGGAGGTATTTGCCGACAAAGTTCGGCCGTGCATCTAGTACTAGTACAATCAGGAGACATACATGGAATGCATTGTAATAGTCCATAGATCAAGGTCGTGCAACATTCGGGATCTGAATCCAAACATGACCTCTGTAAGTGTCTTTTCATTTAACATATATCGAGGACACACTCACGTGAATTTCGAACTGACCCTCATCAATTTGGGGCTCAGTCCTTTTTCTAAATACAGGGGATATCAGCCCGTACCCATAAATCACGGGCCAAAAGAATCGTTGGATAATGCCAGCGTTTGGTGGATGGAAAATGCTTTCTTTATACAGTGCTACCACCAGCCACGACGTGATGACAGTGAGGCCGATTGTGACGTCGACATAGCGCGCGAGTCTTCCTGTGGTATTGGGACTCATCTCGGTGACGTTCATACTAAACACATTCTGTTCATTAATCAGCCATGAGGAAACGTCTACTATGGGTTAGCAACCCACCGCAAGAAAAGTCCCAGGAAGAAATATCATCGTAAGATAGGCAATCTAACATACTCAGTATGTTGCAGACAAGGGAATGGATATCATACAGACCTGCTTCATGGCAGAGGAATCAACCATCGTCGTTCGCGACAACTCTTTCATGGTTCTGCTATCCTTGATATTTATACTTGCAAACGCCTGACGAAGGGAGGTGAGGTGCGGAAAACAAATGAAAATATCGTCAATCGAACCAAGTGAATAACGTTATGAAGTCGATCGAACAACATAAGTCTCTGTCCAGATAACCTATGGATCTCAGAAATGAGGTTGTTGGCTTCTTTGTGCAGGAGTTCCGCTGAGTCACGGCGTTGTTCAGCAGTTGCAAGAACGTTCATCGCCGGATTAGGTGTATCTCTGACGAATTCGACAGACACCTGGAAGTCGCGCAGGAGTTGTTGATAGTACAGAAGATGTGCTTGCAGCTTATGCAATTCTTGTGTCAGCTTTAAGTCGTTATCCTCAAGTACTTTGGACTCCTGGAGGGAGGTCAGCAAGAAAAGAGGTGCAAGAGATGAAATTGCCTACTAGAACGTTTACATAACCATACAGTACTTCGAATGCCTCATCCCACGCATACAAAGCGTACCAAAGAATCGCGAGGAAAAGGAAAGTTGGATCCTTGGATCTCTCGAAGATTTTAGACCAATAGACGCTGTCACTCGTCCTTTGGACGAGACATTGAAGGCGCTTCGCGGAAGTTCTTTGTAGCTCTGAGCTGGGATGACAGGAAATAATTGTACTGGTGGTTGGTTTGCGGTACATGTGGATAGAAAGCAGATCCTGTACAAGGATTTTGTCGCCTTTGATATTTAGTTAGAACATGAATGACGGGAGCATGCCGAAGACACCCACCGGGAAGAAGGAGCGGTGCTTGTGTATCAATAACTTGTTTCTCATCTAAAAACGCAAGTTGCACACTACAGGAACAACATCATAGAGACATACCTTTGTAGGGAAGTATTGCTTCTACTGGCGGGGCCGACATATCTGACAAAAAGTTTGCAGTTTTGACTGGTCTGGTCCGTGTAATCGGCTTTTGATTTTTCATTGTACGAATGAATGGGATAATGACAGTGATATCTAGTGAATGAGGGATATGAACAAGGTCCGAATAGAAGTCCAGATCTACTTACGATCTCCGTCAGGTTTGGGATCCTCTTGATACCTTGACGGAATCCAATTTGCGGAGGATGCGAAGAAGAAAGGCTCGACTTCGTATCTAGAAGAATGAGCTGGTTGCTAGACTGCATGTATGCGACAATCGATTCACTCACTTCGTGCCCAAGATTTGGAGAACTGGTACTGTCATGTTCTCGACAAACAGCGCTCGCACTCGAATGTTTGGAGGCAACTACATGGTACGATTTTATCAGCTCGCTTCGAAACGTAAGATATGGTTGTAGTCACTTGAGTCCCCAAGTGATCCCAATACGTTCTTGGATTTTCATTCTCGACTACGAAAGTGCGGTCGTCCTCTCCTTTTTTAAAGGTTCCATCTTCGAATACGTCCACCTTGTGCACGCTGCAAGTCTCGTCATGGGTACGTTTCAGTATCTTGCATCTCTCGACTTGGTCGTGCGTCCAATTTCCGAACAGACTTTGGGGGTACTGACTCCATTCTGGGTCTTGATGGAGCCCGCCTGGGGGAAGAGGGTGTACTTCGCTGGCATCAACGTCGAAATCCATCCATGGCCATGGTGCTGAAGGGGCGGCATGTCGGTATCTGTGCGAGCGAGTACAGCATTTGTTAGGAAAGGTATCATCTAGTATCAGACCTCCGCTCACATTGGCGCTGGGACTTTTGGAAGCTCAGAGATGTCTTTTTGTGGTTCGTTTTCGTACTGTTCTTGGTCGCTGGGAGGGAGAAGTTCTATGTCGATGACTACGTCGTTTTTCATCTTCGCGGTGGAGTTGGACATTGAGGATGACAGCTAGGAAGAGCTTCGTTCCTGAAGCTGAAGGCCTGACGCGCGACTCGGCGCTCGTTAGCCGGGCCTTTTTCTTAATGAAGGAGATGTGCGTCTCGACCACAAATATTGTCGCGCGTAACATGCCATTGCCAAGAAGAACATGTTCTTTGCGAATATTGATTTGAATCACACGCAACATAACAAGATTTCAAAACGTTCATGCATCATTCACAAGTACCTGCGTTACTTGGCAAGACCCGCAAACCTACAGGAACGGAGTCCGTAGTACTCGAGGCAACCTATGGACGCATGCAAGTGGCCTCATGGCTTCACGGCAACCTTCAAGGCCCCCCTGCTATTCATCTTGTCCAGCGCCTGTTGGTACTCACCGATCCTATACACATCAGTCACCTGCACCCTGTCAGCAGACAACTCTTCACGTGCTACAACAAGCTACTCACCATGCCCTTGACCTTGATTTTTCCGCTGTCTAGGTAGGCCACTGCTCGAGGGAAACAATGCGTTTGTGCAAACGACCCAATGATCTGGCAACATTCGATGTCACACTCGTGAATGAGCTCACATGGGTTGCCTCACCTTGATTTCATCCCCGAATATCTTCGACGGTGGCCAGTGCACACGAGCATCATTCGAGTAAACGCCGTAAACCATGAGGGTCCCACCACGGCGGACATAGTTGATGGAGTCGTTGGCAACTTTCTCGTTGCCGGTGGCTTCCACTACGACATCGAACCCATATGGGTTATCCTGTCGGAATTTTTCCCACTGCGCAGAGGGGTCCTCCCTATCTAACTCGATGTACTCATCTGCGGCCCCGAGCTCCTTGGCAAGCTGTGTCTTTATTCCTTTGTTTGCAGCAACCACAACTCTAGAGGCACCGTTCAACTTGAGCAATTGCGCTAGAATCAGTCCCGTTGGCCCGGCTCCAATAACAAGTGCATCTATGCCGACGGGAGGGTTGAGTTTATCCATGCCATGGATGGCGCAGGCTGCGGGCTCGACCAAGGTCGCTTCTTCGTCCGTGAGATTGTGTATCTTGTACACTTTCTTGGCTGCACTAGGTCAAAGTTGTAGTCGTGTGAGAGCATAATCAGTGTTAACGTGCAGCAGAGAACTCACAAGACAACGTATTCGGCGAATCCACCAGCCATCGTAACTCCCAGGCCGTTGAAGTTCTCACAAAGGAGAGATTGTCCACGTCGGCAATAGAAGCATTGCTCGCACTGAAAGTTGCGATTGGTACTAAAAATTTGACGCACATGAAGTGAACCAGGAACATGACGAACCGTGATCCCAGGATCGGCCACACAGTGGTCACCCTCCACAAATCCTTTCACTCCCTTGCCGACGGCAGCAATGGTACCGACGACTTCGTGACCAGGTATCAGCTGCCAATTCAAGGTGAGATAGTTCGAATACAAATAAGCAACGAGCATACAGGAAATTTTGCAATGAACTCTCCTTCGTGAACATGATTGTCAGTTCCGCAAATACCTGGTTGAGTTCCGCCTGTTAGGGATATTTTTTCATGCTGGACGGAATGGACACACCGCAACATGTCACTGTTGTGCACGATTAGCACCCTAATGAATCCCATATGACCACTGACATTGGCAGCTTACCTTTGAGTAAAACCTCATCGTCTGAGATTGTTGGAATAGGCACGGAACGAATGTCAAACTGACGTGGCTACACAATGCCTGTATGGGTAAAAAAGCGATACTCGCAGGTAATGAAGCTACGTGCCTCTTGATAGTATACTGCGTTCATGATGATGATGCTTGTGGCCGACCAACTGTGTTTCGATAGACTGAAAAGATGTTTTGACGAGAAGGGAGGAATGATTCAGCGAGTGGTATGATAGACCCGCGACAGCCTGGGATACCTCCGAGTGTCATGTTTATAATTCGCATGCTGGAGAGGACATGCAAACCGTTCTCAACCGACAGAAAACCGGGACAGGGCCGCGGCCCGGAGGCTTTTCCCATCTGTGACCAGTTGACCTCCCAGTATTTTAGGGTCCTGCCAGTGAATCTTTGAAGGCTCTTGCACCAGTTGCGCACTACAACTAATATTTTCGTTAATATATGCACTGGGGTCCGTTCCGACTCGTCTGTACATACCAATCAATATTATCCGCACAGTCATACTCGCACCACGCTACCAGCGCCGAGCGGAGCTTTGAGCGAGTCGACCGTATTTTTATCGCCAACCAGATCAGTGAGCAGACTACCGTCGACGCAGTGGATAATCATACGGTGCAAGTGGGCTGTAGGGGCATTCTGCCACCAGTTGAATATTACATGCGTGCACACATGGCCTAGGCCCGAGTCGATGAGGAACGTTTGAACTTTGATCCAATGCGGTATTTTTTTTGCCAATACAGTGATCTCCGTGATTTGAACCAGAAGCGCGGGCGGCACCAAGGCGGCACTCGGAAAGTCGTAGAATTCACACTCAGGCTGCAGTCAGTGGGCTCTATATCCCACGGTGTCAACCTTTTGTGTACACTGCATGTCCATTGTGGGCATCGTGGGGCATATTCGAATTCCCTTCCAGTTACTAGTAGCTCCGGCGCAATGGGGTGACCTCTGCCTGGGCAGTGCCTAGTGCCTGACAGGTGAGTCGACAAGCTCCGAAGATCGTGACCGTAGACAATACTACGACGTCATCAGAGTATTTGAGACAACTGAATCCGTAGAGTCTATTGCATCCTCCGGGGTCTCGTCTCGGACGAGTTGGGTGAAATACAATGCTATTGAAATCGGACCGGCGCCGAAGCCGGGCACTGATCGATGATCTTTGGACCGAGATAGGCACGAACACGGTGATCCAGGTCATTCCTCATGTTTACGGTTTGTCTGGACTCTGTAGCGTCTTGCTTCCAATGTTTGTCAAATAATCTGTATGCCTGACTTGAATCAGTGGAGACGCTTGAGTCGGCAAGATGGATAAGGTGGAAGTGGCTGCGAGAATGGGGAGAAGGTGGAATCCGCTACTGGCTTTACGATTACAACATCGTAGCGGCGCCCGCGCCAGTCCTCGACTCCGACGAATTGGTGCAAAAACAGAGACGTCATGCAAACCTTGGGCCTTAGGAATCATTCTCAGTTCAGCTGGGCCTACTTGTGCTATAGTCATATGTACACCGCTAATCATACATACATAACGAACAAAAAACAAAAGAAGACTTTACAACTCATCATGGCCTACTGACCGACCGTACGGGGAGGAAGACAGCCGAATCTGATGCTCACTCAACTCGATTAGTTCGAAAGGAGACTGCACACGCGATCGAGAGGCCATACACGCCCTCCGCCTCCGGGAGTCAGGGAACAGCCGTTTGATTAAACTTCCAACTTCTTCACAGCATGCGATACCCCCACTATCATCGTGGGAGTCGGGGATTCTCCATTGCAACGAGCAACAAGGGACCCCAAGGATCCTGGATATTCAGGAGAGCGTGGCAACGCTATGTATACATATCCGTAGATCCCGAGCGCTGGACGCGTACTAATCACTGGTCGGAAGGCGCCGGCTGTCATTTGTGCCCGGATGCGCGAAGAAACTGGAATTGAACTCGGATGCTGCTACGTACTTATCAACGTCGGTACCGAGAAAAAGATAAGACAAACACTGCATGCCTTTTCAGCCAGCGCGGCTCCTTGATCAGGTAACATCGTAGAACTCCTCGAGAGAGCATACATAACTCGAAGATCTGAGACCCGCGCACTGTGCTCCCTTGAGATATGTATTTGATGATGTCTGGATACGCGTAACGCAATGAACCAGCAGATAACATGATGTGTTGGAGTCGTTTGTAGGTCAATACGGGCAACGCTTGCACGGCACACGATTGATTGGCCGGATTACGTGCACGTGTAGCATTGCAGTACTACTCGCTTTGCGCTTTGCATATCTCGCGTAACTGTATCAGCGTGATCCAGTTCGCATGTTATCTGTCACAGGGTCTAGACGGGATCCCACTCCAACGAAGTTGAATGTATGAGCCCTTGAACTCGATTTAGAGAGAACCACACCTGATTAGAGTGACGAGCATGCAACATTGTAAGCGATGTCGAAACGGGATTACTTATCATCTACCCAAACATGGCCAGAGTCTGAAGCCTGACTCATAGATTATACTGAGGCCACGTCGAATACCACCCAAGTTGTCACGTAAGATGAACGACAACATATTTCGGTTCGGTTCGGTAGACCACTAACTTGCGAGGTTTTGTTGATGGGCCGGGTCAGCCACTGATGCATAAGGGAATAGAATGATGATGATATTTCGCATCATCGAAGGGTGATATTGCTACAGCAATGCAACATTGTGCGTGTTCCAGGCTCGCTTCCGCGGCTCTTTTCTCGGTTGAATCATGAGCTGCAATAAAATCTATCAGTTGTCATTTTTCGGGCTCTGCATGGATCTCACCTTGCCAGTGGATCTAATACATAAAACCTGGAGGAGAGAGAGAGATTCACCGATAACTAGATGCGAATAGCGATAGTCAACTTCTTGAACTTTGCTTTAGCCGTTTGGGGCGAGAGAAAAAAAAACATCTTCAGCCGAACAGTCGGGACTCGGGGTGCCGGCTGCTTCATTACCGGTTAGTATGTACGGCGTGGCTGCAACTTGGCAGCTTCCTCGCTTGATCGCGGCGGGAAACTTTGACAACGGTTCGGAGTGGTACGTACTACCAAGTGTAATCCGAGCAGGTTGCGAACAATCGCATCGAATAGTTATTTTTACCATGATGCTGTGTGCGTGGCCCACGTCTTTGTCAAGTCTTTGTATCCACACACGAGTGCGTCTCGATAATCCGGTTCAAAAAAAAACAAGTACTGATGTACGGACCAGGTATCGACTTAAGGAGCCGGCGTGACCCAATACCGGAAGCAGCGTATCATGTCGTCACTGATGTGGCGACCTGATTTGGTCCTTCTCCGTTAAGAACGTGGGCCACACGCCATGCAGTGCAATACATTCATTGTGAGTGACCGCATGGTGTAGATATTTTTCCAAACCTTAACTTGAAGATACTAGGGTGACTGCCAGTGGTCCAGTAACCGGATGCCGGGGTGCACGAGAGGAGGAGGAACTGTGAGGGGGTGTCCCGAGAGACCTCCGAATAGGGTTCCCTGAACTCTGTGCTTCGGGAATTGGGAACACGCGGTGAAGCTGAGAACAAGATATGATACGGCAGCGTTGGATGATGAGTCTTGAATGATAAGATCCTTGACAATGCAGGGAGGACAAAGGCTGAGATATGGCTATCAAAAGAACCGATCAGACTGCACCGTCTAGTACAGATTAAGCTCTTGTGGTCCCATGGCGTAACAAGATCTGTCCGGGGATCTTGAATTTCGATCTCGGTTGCAAGACATTTATCAAACAGCCGAAAACAGTAATAGGGTGTCCGAGGGTCATGTAGGTGTATAACTAGCCGAAATGGTGCAATAAAAAGTGGAGTGAGTCCTCAGTCTTGTTTCTCGACTGGCACAGCACACCGGGTGACGCTTCCATCAAGCAGAGCGTACTGGCGAAGAGTCTTTTTTTGCTGCCTCTCCTCGACTCTTCTACAGGTATGTCTGACCTCCGGATTGCACCTTAAATCTTCTCACTCGCTGGACTCTGTTTTTGTGCTCTAGCCACTCCCTGCAATGCGCGGTCCTCTGTTACCCCTCACTGGGCGTGCAGTTCACAATCCAATAGAGACCATTGTCGCTTTCTTCATCATTGGCACCCTCGCCTATTTCCGCATCCTCTCTGCCATTAAGCATTCCGCCTTCCTCGCTCCTGCCTTTCCTTCCTCTCCCAGCGCGGCCCACGCTTTGCTGCGCGATGGTCAATGGGTCGTCGTCGATGAAAAATGGTATCAGGGAAGGCTACCCAGCGCGCGTACGCACAAACTAGAGCTTCAGCAGCTTGTTTTCTCTCAAGCAGAAGCTGTGGATGCGGTACGCATTCGCCAACCACGCCCCTTATAAAACGCTGACATTGCGAATGGTTAGGCCATGTCGAAGTCATTGAACAGGGCGAACCTTGTTTCATCCATCGACAACTTGACACATCATATTTCGAACGAGTTTGTTACCCTTTCCGGAGAGACTTACTCCGCTCTCTGCTTCCACGCGACCGCTAAAGACGCTTGCTTCACGGATGTATCAAGCCAAGCTTCGGGGCAACAGACTGTCACTCTGTCATTCTTGCCAGATACCCAGGACGAATTTGCCAACGCCCTAAAGGCTAAACTTTCTTTTCCTGCGGATGCGTTCGGGGTCAAATATCAGATACAGAGTCGCGCTGACGAAAGCATTGGTGAAATGAAAAGTAGCAAGTGGATCGCTTACGCTGCTAGCGCCCTCACCATGCGCTTCTGGGAACTAGCAAAGGTCAGTTTCTCTAATGGTAAAGTATCGCATCGACTGAAGTACTTTCCGAATTCCAGAAAGCCGATTCTCTGGACATTCTTCTCGTCCTTGCCGGTTATGTCTTGATGCATGCGTCATTTATTCGCTTGTTCTTGGCATCGAGAGCCTTGGGTTCTAACTTCTGGCTCTCTACTGCCATCCTTTCATCGTCTGTTCTCTCTTTCATGCTTGCCCTTCCGCTGTCGTATTACTTCGAGATTCACCTGGATCCGATCAGCTTGTCGGAAGCTCTCCCCTTCCTGGTCTGCACGGTCGGGTTCGATAAGCAACTTCGGTTCGCGAAAGCCGTTTTCAATCATCCTCATCTCACGACCCCTGTCAAGGAGGGTCGCTGGAGAGGCCAGATGAAGCCAGCTGGCGAGATTGTCTTTGATGCGATGCACGCAAGTGGAAATCA
>JBBPNU010000204.1:0-23514 GCA_038091055.1 Leccinum angustisporum
TATTCTTGCGATTCGTTCACTTACCACTGCGTGGAACCAGCTTCAGATCATCGTTTGCGCAGATGGGGCGGCTGGAATTAACTTTGAGGATACCGGCGTAGATGATCACACCGTTCTCAGGTGCGTGCTTGATAACATTATTCCTTACGAAGCTTTGACCGCTATCATATTTGTAGCCGACGTATTGAGAGGTTCTCGTGTTGCTGGCGCGTTCCACATCGATACCGTCACCTCTCCCTCGTCCTCAGCTTCGTACCTGCACCCATCGCAACAAATCGAAGGGGTGGCGTCCCCAAACATGATCCAGCGACATTTCCGGAGCATGCTCAAGTATATTCATTCAAAGAAGACGATCGTGTTAGGGAAGCAATCGAATGCTTTCCAAAGATGAAGAACGAGTTCTCATTGAAGGAAACACATGCCTTCGATGATCAACACAAGTGGGAATTTGGTGGGTAACTTCATTGGTGACAGAAAGAGAAAGCTGAGAATCTCTGGAGATTTCAAAACGACGTTGTATCAAGAAATGCGCTGATACAATTAATGACCATGGCGTGGCCATCGGACACTACTCGAGCGCACCCTCAATTTACCCGAACATGAATGATATCATTGTCAAATGCTGCAAGGCGCGAGCAGGTTTACTGAAGGACGAACTTGTTAGCGTGGACAAGGTATAAATCGACTCTTCCATTGCGCGTAGTTGACCTAGTGACTTTACGATCAGGTTATTGAACATGACCCATTGAACTGCAAAGGTTACAAGAAAAAATACTCCACATTGCATAGCAAGAGGCGTTCAGTGTGTTCGAGATGTTGTTGTCAATGATGAAGAATTCGGCGCACCCACTTGAAGTTTGCAGCCACGGTGAGCCCATTGGATTTAACCCACGAAGATACAAATTTACGTACTTTTGATATCAGGTCGATATCTTGACACGACTCCACTCATCCGAAAAGTCATTCATGACACCATCCGTGACATACCCCGCGTGCTTATCGACAGTTGTCTCTTTGATAAAACACAGCAAGTTGCTGCGTTTGACGAATGTCGGTCTAACTACCCGTGATCGTCTCGACCATGCACGCATCAAGGAAGAAGTGGAGAAATTCTATCAATATGTGATGTTCTCGCACAAGTGGCAGCCAGCTCAGCCAACGTTCCAGATGGTGGAGAATGTCTCGATCTATGGTTGCCGGCGGAATCTCCTACATCTCAGAAGCTTATCAACTTTTTGCAAGCTGGTCCGCTCTCGTCATTTCCGATGGGCATGGAGCGATACGTGCTGCGTCAATCAAGCAGATAAGGGTGTTCAGCAAGAATCTGTTGTTGCCATCTTTCGGTGGTACTGTCGCGCCGCACTCATGATCGTTCATCTCCTCGGTGTACTCTCGGAGTCGCAACAGGAAGGCGATATTTGGAAGTATCTGGAACACTCGCAGATGGACGTACCAAGAGTATTGTTGCCTCAAGGATGATTCAATTTTGCAGAGGATTGGAAGCCGTACCTCGGTCTGGACATTTTTAATTACAAGGAATCCCCAGTTATTCTTTCAAAGACGGAGCAGGCAACGCCGTTCGCCACGGAGAAACTCACCACACTTCAACCGGGATTGGATAGGGTGCGCGCGAGAAGCTGTACCTCGCCTAGAAGCGCCGAACGACTCGGAAGGAAGATATCACATACTCACTTGTATCTTTGATGTCTTACTCCCCGTCATATATGGCGAGGGCAAGCGAGCAGTCCTTCGCCTCCTCGAGCACATCCTGACGCAGTCGGATGATGTCACGCTTCTCTCTTGGACTGGAAACTCGGCTAGCATTACCAAAAGCTACCTCCCCTCCGATCTCGTTGCATACGACCAAATTCTGCCTCCACGTGTCACTTCCCCATGCCATAGAGGTTGCTGAGATAAATCGCATGGTCATGGATTGCAATCATCCTTTTCCGATCCCTCTCCAATCATCATCATCGCGCTATATGAACAACTTCTTGATTTCCCATCGCTCTTCCTCGTATCTGATCGACTTCGACTTATCTGGCCTCGTCTTCCCTCTCACCGATTTCGCACGTCTCGCGGTACGCGAATCCGATTCGAGCCTTCACATTTATTGCGGCATAGCGCCGATTCTCGGCAACGTACGGATCGAAAGCAAAGATTAACTCGCTCGGGATGCATCGTCTCGTTCTCGTTCATCCGTGGATCAGTCTCTTGCTCGCAGAGGATCTCTCTGGCGAGGATCCTTTGTTTGATTTAGAGGCGCGTGCGTTGCGACTGCTCGTTCGTATTCGGCAACCTTTTGGCGCACTTCTGCTGGCCTCGCAGACTCGGAAGCGCGGGCAGAACGGGTGGCGACGGACAGGTTCATACAGGTTCAGATTCAGGCGAGACGTCGTTGAGTGAGTTGATGGCGAGCATTGGTACGGTTGATTTGCAGTAGTCGAGCATTGTTGGCTTTGGATTTTGGGATGTCGCATTTCGTTACATTCACATCCAATTGTGTCTCGCCATTGGCGTAGGCACTCCAGTGGTTGCTTTGTTACGTTCGTCGTTTTTGTGCTGTTCTCTACCACTTCGTCTTCTTCGACCTGTGTGGTTTTTTCTCTCATCTCGCTGACATCCAAGGTATTACTAGTATTTCGTTCGGAATGTAGAAAATATTGACACAAAGATTGCAAGATTAGGACATTCCCATCCAAGACTCCTGGACCGTAGGATTTTGTCGGCTTGAATTGTCAGTGTCACGCTTCTGTCTAGGCGATTGAAGTTTGAGGGAACAAACGGGGGGAATTGTGGATGGGTGGGCCATACTTAGTATCGTGATCGATGAGTGGAGGTTTTCACACACTTCTTGCCTCCGCTAAGTTTGTGGCAAATTTACCCAGCCATGTCTGAGGTGCGCACGCCTCCCGCGACGCACATGAGGGCTGGAAAGCCGAGGTGTACTTTCGGGCTACCGAGATCGACGACGCGTGCGAGTGAGTAGCATCCGCCGTTGACCTTGTCCCTTCTTTCACTCTCCATTTCTCCTCCGCTTTTTTCTGCCTTCGAATAAATACCACGGTAGTGATCCGTGATGATCATACGTTATGCTCAGATTCCCTGTGTACGAACCGCTAACCTTCCTCACTACCACCCTTCACGAATCGGAAGAGATGGAGGCAACGACCTCGCGATCCCGGTCCAGACCGGAAACCACCGTCGTCGCTGCTACTCCCCCCACACCTACACACCTATCACCCATCTATCACACCCTCCTAACCTCCCACCGCCTTCTCTCCCCCACCAAACGCCGCTCCATGCACCACTGGTTCTCCCAACTCGGACTCATCCGGATTTGCCAAGGTGGGCTACCCCGGTATCATCTACGCCGAAGGACCCCATGAGGCCGTGGTGTTTGTCAGGAACGTTAAGGGAATGCAATGGCTTGCGCTCCGTGTGCGATTTATGGAACCCGTCCCCGTGTCGGATGTCAACTCGGGGTAGGTTGACGACTAGAAGCCGGGATCCCGAGTACTCCCGGCGGATGGAGGTATCCAAGATCTCAGAGGTGCTGGAACAGATGAAGATTCGCGGGAGGGAATCCCTCGTCACCAACCTAGGCATCCCGAGAAACGAAACACGGATAAGCGGTCGTACCATGCAGCACCTGCCCAGCTGGAAACTTGACTGAAACTCAAAGAAAAAGAGAAAGGGAAAGGGTCAGAGAAAATAAAAATACGGCACCTCGCACGCTCGATCTAATTCGTTTCCATCAACTAGACGCAAACATTCCACCCCACTACCTTTCACCATCGTCGACAACGGCACGGTTGCCTATGCCACATATCGCCCTGTCCGCGCTCTACCCTGCGCCTCCATTCCTTCTTAAGTTGCACACCAGCGTGAGCATCATCCCGATGCGAGTAATAGTGGGAACGGCAAGTAACAAGTCACAATCCTCCGCCGTCTTCTCCCCTGTAGGTGATTGAGGCCCCCTCCCCCTGATTTCCATCGCGTGTAAGTCATTTTTCCTCTTCTTCGCCACGTGTGTCAATCAAACTAATATTTTTTTTTCGCTAAGCCATCCGTGGTGTTTTTGTCTTGCCGGTCAACGGAAGTTTTGCGGAGACGTCGTCGGGGTCTGCTGCACGAGAGCTCAAAAGACGATATGACCAATACCTGAGCGTCGGTAGGGATTTTCGCTCGTCCTGTGCCATCACCGCCTTTGTCAACCAGCAAGGAAAGCAAATGTATCGTGTTGGGTCAGGGTACCTCAAGCGGAGCGCGTGAAAATCGGGGGTGTGTCCGGCGGTCCGCGCTTTTTTTTTTTTTTTTTTCCTTTATCTGCCGTGACTCGGGCTCGTCCGACGTCGTCATTATATATATACTAGCTATCTGAACGAGTATAAAGCAGCCGGAATATCGCTGATAGTCTCTGCATTTGGGTCCACCGAGACGCCGACATCGTCAGGCCTCAGTCCCACGGCAGCAGCGGACACTATGGCTGCATGGGTGATCCAGTACGGCCTCAATGGCATCGGCGTCGATTACGAGGTACGTATCCAAATTCACTTTCAGTAATGAGAACATATAGCTGATCAAGCTTTTTCGGTGGTAATAGGATTTCGCAGCCTTTGACGGCGGTACAGGAACTGCTGAGACCTGGCTGATCAGCTACACCAAGCGGCTCCGTACACACCTTCCACAGGGACAATATATCCTCACTCATGCTCGTGGGTATTTGTTATGTGTAATGTATGTGATGGCTGTTGATCAATTTTTTTCGTAGCTGTCGCACCGTGGTGAGTTAAACAACTAGGTTTGGCACGTATCACTCGGTCAACTATGTGGGAGCCAGGTTCGCTCCAAACGTGTGGAGCGGAGGAGGCTATCTTGCTGTTCATCAGGGAGCAGGCTCGTTGATCGATTGGGTGAGTCAGTTTGAATTGAGTATACTGGCCTTTTGATTGATCTTTATTCAGTACAATGTTCAAGTAAGCACAAACGGTCGATCATCCCGAAACAAGTTGTTTTTCTAACATGAATGCCAATATTGATCCTTAGTTCTACAATCGTGAGTAGCGGCAGTAAGCTAATTAGTTTGAACCTGATTTCCCGCGTTATAGAAGGGGCCTCGGAGTACACGACATGCTCTGGCCTCCTGACAGCCTCTTCGTCTACCTGGCCTGAAACCGCGCTCTTCCAAATCGCGGCGAACGGTGTTACTCCGAGCAAGCTCCTGATAGGAAAACCGGGGACAGGTTCGGACGCCAGCAATGGGTATATGACTCCGTCGACGCTTGCTTCATGTGTCGCTCAGGCAGCTTCTCGGGGCTGGAGTAAGTCTTTTGCACGTTCTAGATGCCATGGATGCTGATCACGAACTACTCGACCGCACAGATGGCGGTGTGATGGTCTGGCAGGTGATTTGATTCCATATATATTGGACTGGTGGTTTTGGAATGAGTTGAGACTGAAGCGTCTATCATCTTATTTGACAGTACCCTGATGCCACCTCCTCGTGGATTACTACCGTCCGCGGAAACACATGGCTGGTTTCTGGTTTGAAGACGGAGACATCGACATCTGCTGGCGGTAACCATGCTGGCGTACCTGCCTGGGTGAGCAACGTCCAAGTAAGTTCCACTCCGCTAGAACTCATCTTCGCGCGCACACGATACTCATCATATTACATCGTTAGTACACGGGAGGAAGTCAAGTTACATATGAGTGAGTTCTTCACACCGTTTTACTTGTCGATGCTAAATCTTCGCCAAGTGACCATATCTGGACTGCAAACGAATGGGGATCTCAGCCACTAAGGAAGCCACAGCTCGAACAACCATATGCAATCGTACCACCGCGTGTACCACCTTGGCCTTTGAACAATATCTCCTCCTCCATGCCACGTATGGTTCGTTTGACTCATGACGTGAAAGGATGATCCTAATCTGGCTGCCTCAGCGCCCGATGCCTTCCCCCCTCAAGTGACGGAAGAAAAGCGGGGAAAGAAATGTTCACCGGATTCTGCCGCTCGTCGTTCCCGTCCAGTACCAGCATCCTCCACCACCGCCAGAATGCGATACCCAACCATACTCAGACGATGTTGATGAACCCCACTGTGGTTTGTCTTAGCGTTCTGTGGTCCTTTTCTCAGCTCACGGCCAGACATTCATCCGACTCATATCCGTCCGACGCTGCGTCACTCGACACCTGTCGTGACGAGTAACTTACGCTGTTCCCGCCTACATAGGTTCGGGTGTGGCGGGTCTATCTCGCACACGCTTCCACCCCGGATTCACACAACACGAACGCACAGATCTAATTCGATCGATCCAAGATTAGGTCACCGATACATTGACCTGTGAGATGGTCGAACAGACGAGCAAAGACGACGCCTTTCGCATCGGATGTGACGCTCTTTTGTTGACTCTCACACACATCCCAAATTGAAGCTATAAAGCCACTTGTCCCCTGGCGCACTGGCAGACAATGCAAGGTTTCGCGACTAATTTCAGCAGTCTCATGGGTGCGTGATCGCCGTGTGATAAAGAGTCCCCGTTTCCTGACTTCGTTGGTCCAACAGTATTGCGATGGTTGTTCGGCATGTTCGAGGCGGGATCTTACCCAGGCGCAACCTACTACCTTTCATGGTACGTGCTCCTCGCCGATCGCTCTCCCCCAATTTTTGACGGTGCGAGATGACGAACGAACAGCTGGTACAAGCGCAACGAGTTCGGTCCGAGGCTCGCAATATTCTTCTCCGCAGCGACAGTGTCCGGCGCGTTTGGCGGTCTCCTTGCGGTAGGTATACTTTATTCTGTTCTCCCTCCATCAGTGTCACCTTACTCGACGCGCGGGCGCTGCTCCAGGTGGCGATCTCCAAAATGGAAGGCGTCGGAGGCAAAGCGGCCTGTTCTTGGATATTCATCATCGAGGGCCTCATCACCGTCGTCGCGAGCGCACTCTCGTTCTGGATCCTCGTCGATTTTCCAGACAATGCCACGTTCTTGACTGAGGCGGAGTGCACCGTCGTCATCCGGAGACTGCAGGAGGACAACCAATTCAGCGCGACGGGGGAACAACTCAAGTGAAAAAAAAACATCTTGGCGAGCATGACGGACTGGAAGACGTATATCTACCGTACATCCCGAAATTTTGTTGTGCGTGATCGACGCGTTGGGGTGACCGAGACAAACGATCCAGTCGTGGTGTGGTCTGGAAGCGACATACCTTTGTACGCCTTTTCGCTGTTCTTGCTCTCGACCCTGGAATGTACTCATCCGCACAAAGATTGCCACTTCTGTTAATAGCTCGGTGAGTTTACCCTGTGCTTTCAAAGGGCAACCGCAGTCGACGTCATCGCCACCCTCCCAGCATTCACAGTCTTTCGTAATGACTGTCGCCCCTCCCGATACTAATCGCGGCCACGCCGAATTACTCATTTCTCTGAATGGCAACCCCCATCGCCCAACCACCCCAAGCGGAGATAGTCAGCAAAATACATCGGCTCTGTCCCACTTGACCACCAGCATTTCTCACCTCACTCCCTCATCTCCACAGGCTGATCCGATCCAACGTCGGAAGAGCTATGGTGATGGCGTGCGGCCCCTCAACGTCCTCCTGGCAAAGACTTCCCCCAATCAGGACATCTTGATACCTATCGGTGGTCTCAACGTCCTCACCCAAACATCCAGAGCTGACAAACGTCGGTCAATTAACCCCGGTCTGACCCTCCGCTTCAACGAAACCCTTCCCAACTCTGCATCTCCCGAGATTGTTCGCTCTCAAACCCTCCCAGTTCGCTCCAATTCCCCCGTCGCCCCGTCGCCCTCGAAGTCATACTTTGACGATTCCATCTTTCGACGAAGCTCGAATGCCAGCTTGTTACGCGACAGCTCGTCCGATTCGTCCATCTAGCATTCCTCCTCCTCCTCCCCAGCGATACCGGAAAATGGCCGCGCAACTCCGGAATCGACACGCACTCATTCTGGGTTCACGACGCTCGATCCCCCATTTGCATTCCACCTCCAGTGCCTCCAGCTCCCCGCCGCTCAGCGCCAACCTTGGAGCGTCCACCACAACGATCGGCTAGCTTGCGCCGCATCAACGGATCCCAAAATGCCAATGCCTACTCTACCAACGGCCATCCGACATCCACGCGGCCCCTTCGATCCGACAGCTCCAAGTCTGAAATTACAATTCCACTGGCTTGGAATAATGACCGCATGGGAATGGTGACCCGGCTGACGTGCCGCACGGCGTAGAGAGTGGCACCGACACCGAGGCTGAAAGTTCCGGCGGAAGACAGTCAGAGGACAACACTCCAATCGACTCACCTCCTATGCCTCCCCCGAAATTGCGCCCAGAGGCTCTCAAACTTCATATCTACCCGGACATCTCTTCCCAACAGGATGGTCCCGAGAAATCTTCGCCGGTCGAACGCACGTCCACCGCAACATTCATCGCTCCGGCATTACCGCCTATACGATTTTCGATGTCTGGCGCCGATTTTTCGAATTTCCTCAAATCGGTTGGTGGTCTTCCATCGCTCAAGTCGTTGGACGAGATTGCACAGCAAGAAGAGGAGGCACCGCACAAGTCTCCGACTTCTATCCATACACTCATCCCTCAGGATGACGTCGGGAAGCCACCAACCGATGGCGTCGGAGTGGATGCTTCCTCAAATACGGGTTCTGAACCCGTGGCGCCACCTCCACCAGCCACATCAGCTGATACTACAGCGGCCACGGAGTTTGCGTCAGACTCGGTTCTCCAGTTCCCTCCTAGGGGACGCGCCGCTACCGAATCCTACGCACCTTCGACTCAGCGTGCGTCCATGCGAGAAAGACTAGACTTCAACGCCTCTCTGAGCTATCTCCCCTCGACGACTCGAATCACCGTCACTTCCCCTGCCGGCAGCCCGGGGCTGCCACCTGTTACGAGCGAACACGATCTCGTCGTTCGTCGTCTGCAAGATGCCCTTTCGGACGCGAACGCACGAGGTTCGCAGCAGCTTCGGTTCGAAACTGTATTTGTGGAAAATGTGTTGATATCGTTGGAGCAGAAACACAAGGAGTACGTGGGACTCAAGTCAAAGTATGGGAGAACAAAGGTAACATTACATTCATCGACCTTGGTGCCGTGTTGATGGTTTAATGCTTTTGTGATAGCGGGCGAGCGAGCAGTACATGGATGGGCTCACTGCAGCCCAGAAAGAGTACGACCGCGAGCTGATAGCACGCCGAAATGCCGAGTCGGAGATCATTCGTCTGCGAGTCCTGTTTTCTGGTCAAGCAGCCAAACTTACCGCATTGACGGGGGAGAGCAGTCGCCGCGAGGTACGGCGGCAAATGTCAGAAGAGCTTAATAAAAACCTGGATCGACTCGAAAAGGATCTCTACAAGCTTAAAGCCGAGAGAGAGGTCACGTTGGCAGAGGTCGAAGAGCTGTGTTCCTCAAAGAGGTATCTGTCACATCTGAGCCCCCATCATACAGCCCTGCTCACTAGTATACAGTGCATCCGGAGCCATATCATCGGGCGGCGATGTTTCTGCCGCCCAATTAAGCCGTTCCTTAACGATGCGGCTGGACAGCATCAAGAAACAGACCACTCACTCGCCGGCGAGACACCCTCCTCAGAGAGATCGCCGAGCTCAGGTCAGCGCGCGAGCAGTTTTTGGAGGAAACGGCAGTGCTCAACGCTCGGAACGAGGAACTTGCCAGACTCAGCGCGCAATATACTCGACGGATGGAGGCTGCCCGTGCTGATTCCCCATCACCATCGCCCGACGTACCTTCGACGAACCAGAGCCTGTATTTCGCGAAAAGCAAAACCTGTCGTTTGATCGCGGTCAACAACCCATACTGGACATCTTCCACCGGCCGCAGCCGTCGTTTAGCTCAGGCACGAGGCCGAACTCGAGCATGACGACCCTTCTCGATGATCGCGAAATCAGAATGATCCGGGGACCGAAGCCTGAGCCTTCCGAATCCATGACCACTGGTATCTTCAAGTGGCAGGGCCACCGAATGGGAACAGACGTTTGCATCCTCGGATCCAAGAAGCAAGAGGCACTTTGAACATAACTTTCAACCTGCGAATGCTCTTCGGTTTACGCGCTGCGATCACTGCGGAGAGAAGCTGTGGGGTGAATCGCATTTCCGATGCACGAGTGAGTCATCCTCGTCGTCTACGTCTACGGCGGGTTCGTCTCAACTGCTGTTTAGTGTGCCATATCAACGTTCATTCGCGATGCGTCAATCAAGTCCATGTGTCATGTTCCCAGCATCCTGCCCGTCCGCGGGACGAACTGAATGGGATCGGGCAACAAGGTTCGTCTGATGGAACGTCTGCAGACGATGGCCTGCCGCTCAAACCATCTTAGCTCCCTCGATGTTTGGTCGTGAGCTTGCCGAGCAGGTCCGATCTGACCTGCAATGGGGCGACCGCAAGGTTCCTGCCATAGTTGAAAAGTGTGTAGAGGCAGTCGAGACGCTGGGTCGGTCCTGATGTCTTCGGTCGACAGACGCTCGCTGACGCATCCCGCAGCGCTCGACTACGAGGGTATTTACCGCAAGACAGGAGGTGCCAGTCAAACCAAGATGATATCTCAGCTTTTTGAGCGAGGCGAATATTCCGCCTTTGATGTCCGGGATACCGACCGATTCAACGATATTGGTTCCGTGACGTCGGTCCTCAAGACTTACCTCCTCTCGCTTCCTGTCCCTCTGTTGGCGTACGATCTCCACGAGGAGTTTATTGCTGCCACAGGACTTAAAGTTCCGACACTGAAAATGATGCAAATTCAAGAGCTCGTCGATCGTCTTCCGCCCAAATATCATTATACTCTACGGGTGCTCGTACTTCACTTGCATCGGTGAGTACTGCCTGTGCCGTATTTCATAGAGTTGCTTCAAGTTACTGATCATCTGTGCAACTGCGCAGCGTGCAAGAGCACAGCGATTTGAATTTGATGAACGCGCGCAACCTAGGGATGATGGTCTGATTGCGGGGGGCTAGGCTGCCAGGCGACCGCTGCAAACTTGTTGACGGTCCCAGTGTACATTGTGGCATGTATAGCCACATGTACTGTCGGGTTCTTGGCAGACCGTTACGGAAACGTTTAATTTGAACGTCCTTTATGCTCCCATTTGACACCGCGTGGATCACGATTCAATTGCGCCACTGCAGTACTTGCCTCGCTGTCGGTACGCCATTGTTTGACCGCCCCAGTTAATCAACAAATACTGAATCGATTTCGTATACTTGCAGCTGCGGTGGGGTACATCATTTTGGTGGTGTCCCGCAACGCCACGCTCTCATACGTGGCGGTATATTTAGCAGCTACGCGAGCATGTTCCCCCTGCGAACGGTCGCACGACCTGATCATCGACTTCATAGTGATCTATCCATGTATTTGTAAGTGATCACTGATCTGGGGTGTTTGCGAACAGATGGACACCGATGGACACGTGCACGCAAATAGCCAACACATCGTGAGTGCAGGTCCTGAATATGAGAATTCTCGTCAGATGTGCTCACAGGTATGATGAAATGCAGCTCATGGGTCGTGAATAACTTCGATGGGTCGTATAAGCGCAGTGTCACCATCGCCATTTGTCATCTCTGGTTGCGTACATACCTCCTCTAAAATACCCGCATAGTACGTGACGGGCAGCCAATGTATTTTACAGAGGGAGTATCCAGGGCGTGGTCAGCTCCAACGTCTACCGCGCGACCCAAACCCCGTGGTATCCCATGGGACACGGGCTCGTACTGATGTACATTATCTTTGGGCTGATCTCGACGGTTATTATGATATTTTTGCTCAAAGGCAGAGAACGCACGACGAGACCGAGGGGAAACTTGAAGGGATGAGGTGATTGAGGGTTCCGACGGGGGGTTGGAAGTGAATGGTCGATTTCAGAGTATGGAAGAGGTCAAGAGAGGGACTAGAAGGGAGATCGGTGGAGTGGGTATCGGTATACATTATGATGTGTCGGAACAAAAACAGATCAAACTTGAGGATAAAATTTCGATAGACTACCCAGACGAGTATCTGTCCGACCGTCTCTATCGTGGGCGAGGTGACGAGGTAGGGCGCCGGCACTTCGGAATTTCTTGCATTGGAAATAACCGGCAGTCACACTTGGTGGCTGCGTATTAGATTTCCCCAATGGTTACCGGGCTGTAGTATACGACTCTCTCATATTTTTCTTTCCAATTGTATTAGTATTCGATATGGAATGGATCAAGGCCACGGTGAGTCACGCTTACAGGTAGTCAGCAACCATTTTACGTAATATACCACGAGGCTCCCTCAGGCTCCCGCTTGGGGTTTCGTTCTAGTAACCAAGGTCTCGCCAGTTACTAGTATCTATCAACCGATCAAGCAACTTCGGCAGGCTTGCACTTGAGAGCCACCATGTCTGACGAAGAAACACTCCAAAAGCGCCACGACGAATCCGAATCGGAAGAGTCAGACGACGAGGTCGAGGACGTCCCCAAGATTGACATTGATCCGTTGACCTTGACTGCGTTATCCCCCGAGGTCATCTCTAAACAAGTGCGTCCTCTGCTCGCGTCCGTCTAAGAAAAAATATGGATTTAACACCGTTTTTGAACCATCACAGGCGACGATCGACTTGGGTAGGCGGGCTTGGGCGTGTATCTCTGACTCGGATGACGATTGTTGACCACTGGCATTTTGTGTCGATGCACTCTTAGGCATGATCGTTCACGTCGCACACGGTAAATTGACGGTCGTGCGACGTGAAAGCCATATCCGGCGTCATGACCGTCCAATTCAAAAACGAGCTCGTACGAAACATTACTATCAAGCTGGGTTAGTATGCCAACGCCCTTAAGGTGTGTTCATCGGGGGGTTTTCTTCTTCTTCTTATCATGCGCGTTCCATCTTTTCCTTTTCTATATTTAGGTTCTATCGTTCGCTTATCTATCTATACTGCCAGATCTATAAATGCGAAAACGAAGCTTGTCCACGGCGGCCTGGCTGCTGCAGGTCATATCGCTCCGACAAGGAAGACAACCCACCCTGCGAGCGGCCCGCATGAAACTCATTCGACAAGGCTCTTTTGTCGACTGTCCCGGATACGACATTCTCATGGTTACCATGCTGAACGGCGCTGCGGTCATGGAAGCTGCACTGCTGCTCATCGCCGGGAACGAAACCTATCCTCAGCCGCAAACATCAGCAGTCGAAATCATGAAATCAGAACACATCATCATCCTGCAGAACTGATCAAGGAAACGCAAGCGCGGGACCATCTCAAAAGAACATCGCCGCATTCGTCAAAGGTATGGCTGATCTTCTCCTCTACTCGAGGTGACTGATGATATTTGCGCTCGCTAGGCACCGTCGCAGAGTTGTCATCCAGCGTTCCCATATCATATCGGCCCAATTGAAATACAACATCGACGGCGCCAACGAATACATTGTCAAACGTATTCCCATCCCGGTCCGAGATTCACCTCCGATCCACGCCTCATCGTCATCCGTTCCTTTGCCATCAACAAACCTGGATCTGAAGTAGACGAACTGAAAGGCGGCGTCGCCGGTGGTTCCATCCTCACCGACCTGCTCCACCTCGGCCAGGGTTCGAGATCGGACCCGGGATCGTGGCCAAGGACAACGCAGGAAGAAACCGATGAAACCCGATCTTTAGCCGGATCGTCTCGTTGCACGCGGAGAGAAATTACCTCTCGTTCGCCGTACCCGCCGGTGGCCTGATCGGTGTCTGTCGGAACCAAAAATCGATCCTCTGCCGTGCAGATCGGTTGATGCTATGTTCTCTCTGTGGCTGCCATCACCATCGCCCTTGTCCTCTCCCTCTCCCTCTCCCTCTCCCTCTCCCTCTCCCTCTTCTCGTTGACTCCCTTGCTGCATCCGTGGTGTGGCAAACTGAAGCTCTCAAGCACGCGAAAACCATTGAAAGACGACACGGAGATGACGTATTGACTTCCTCCACACGGAAGGGACAACGGCAATAGCGTGCCACGACGACGACGACGTGACGACAACAACCGTCGCCGGACAGTCACTCTTGTGCGACCCGTCCGTGTCCGTGTCCCCTCCGCGCTCTCTCCCTCTCCTGAATACACGCCAACGACGCGGCACCACGACTGCCGCCACGATGACGACGACACGAAGAGGACGAGGGTGATGCGAGGAGGACGAGGACAACGCCGGGACCTCTCCCCAGGAATGACCCCACCCCAGATCGAGGTTCTGTTACCTCGCGCTGCCGTGCTCATCGTCTCTTCCCTCGGCTTCATTCATGAACCTGCGTGCAGGACAACTTGACCCTGATACCGTCCGCGAGCGTCTTCTCGGCATGGACCGGTACACAAGATTGTTCGGAACGGCCCGTATTCCAACACAGGTGCGTATTTACGCCCCATCATCGTCTCGGACTGACAACGAATCGTACGGGAATCATAGGGGGATGTAAGATGGTCATGAACGAAGCTGCCCGCCGCTCGTTTTCCCTCGTCTCGAACGACGTCAAGGTTGCCCGGTCTTCCATCGGAGTTCTCACCGCAGAGAATCGTAAGACTTGGTCGCAGTTGCGCCAAGCGCTCACAAAGGACCAAACGAGCGCCGCTAACCTGAGTCTCATCGACGATGCATGTTCGTCGTCTGCCTCGACGCGCCACACCCGCTCGTGACGGCGTCGATGGCCAGCGCAACAACGCGCAAACCACGAACGGGGAAGACTTGGCAGCGCTCTGCTCCAACTTTCTGTGCGGGACCTACGATCTTCAAGAGGGTGTAGAGGTGAGGACGTGCACGAATAGGTGTTACGACAAGGTTCGTGATCGCATCCTATTCTTGCGATTCGTTCACTTACCACTGCGTGGAACCAGCTTCAGATCATCGTTTGCGCAGATGGGGCGGCTGGAATTAACTTTGAGGATACCGGCGTAGATGATCACACCGTTCTCAGGTGCGTGTTTGATAACATTATTCCTTACGAAGCTTTGACCGCTATCATATTTGTAGCCGACGTATTGAGAGGTTCTCGTGTTGCTGGCGCGTTCCACATCGATACCATCACCTCTCCCTCGTCCTCAGCTTCGTACCTGCACCCATCGCAACAAATCGAAGAGCGCCGACATTCTGCCAGCGCACAGTTATATCGAGGATTTCTGGTGAGACTCCATCATACCTCTGCCATTTCAAGCATCGCCCACTCATTGACGCCGATATAGGTACGAAAGTTACTTGTCACACAGCGATCCCGTGATTCTCGCTCTTAATACCTTTTTGGGGCTCGAGTACGTGCTTACTTTCTTGAGATCGTCCATCGTCCATCGATCGTTGATCTCTCTCCCCAGGAATGACCCCACCCCAGATCGAGGTTCTGTTACCTCGCGCTGCCGTGCTCACCGTCTCTTCCCTGGGCTTTATTCATGAACCTGCGTGCAGGACAACTTGACCCTGATACCGTCCGCGAGCGTCTTCGATGCGTTCGTCCACATGGCGTTCCAGGCAGCATACCTTGGACTGTACGGTCAGTCGAGCCGCCCGGGTATTGATGAAGCTAATTGTATAGTTAGGAAGGACGGAGTCGACGTACGAACCTGCGATAACGAAAGCGTTCCTGCACGGTCGGACAGAGGCGATTCGAACCGTTCAGTCGGAGAGCGTGGAATTCACAAAGGTCAGTTGTTTCCGTCTTCTCCACGTTCTCGGGCATCCGATTTAGTTCTCTAGACATTTTTCTCAGAAGCTTCCAACGTGCAGAAAGATAGCTGGTCTGCGCAGGGCTGGACCGTTGCCCGCCCGGTCATTCACGAGTGATGGGGCTCACTACATCAGCTTGCCAGGCATCTCTGGCATTGTTACAGCCATCTAGGAGCGATAGAGGACATCGAGGAAGCAATTGTCTATTGCAGAGAGGCATTGGAGCTTTGCCCAGAAGGAAACCCGGATCGATCAACGTCGTTGAACGGTATCGGAGTCTATCTCTCCTCTCGTTACCAGTGGCTTGGAGATGTAACGGACTCAATGAATGAGGCCATCATCCTCAGCAGACAAGCTCTCGACCTTCGCCCGTCAGGGCACCCGGATCGTTGCTAGCTATCTCTCCTTTCGTTACCAGCGGCTTGTACATACGATGGATCTCAACGAGGGCCTCATCCTCGCCAGACAAGCCCTCCGAGTCGACCTTCGCCCCTTAGGGCACCCGGATTGATCGACCACCGAAGACTCTGGATGGACCCATAACCCGCAAAACGCTGGACGACCCAAAGGCACCAAGAACAAGCCACAGTTGGCCACCCCAGAAACGCGCGGGAGCAAAGTTGGAACAGCAAACTCGGTCGACGGCTGGGAGGTGTCACGCAGAACGATATCCGCACCCGCTACCCCAGGCTAAGGAGGTTTTGGCTACTGCTTTTGGCTCAGTCAAGTCAGTGGACCGTGACAAGCCTAGCGATCTTCCTCATCCTGGTTCTCCTTCCCTCTGATTCCGGTAGCGGGGGACCTCGTCGCTCGCCGGTCATTCCGGATCCAGGTCGTTCAACATTGGTAGCCTCCAGCCTCCGCTGCAGCAGCAGCCGGACCGAAGAAACCGGGTGCAGCGATTAAGGAACCCACGCAAGGATCGATATTCAAAGCATCCCTAATCACGTTGGTGGACACACCTAGCCGGTCCATCAAACCGATTGAAGCCAAGAAACCATGGGAATTTGTACCGTCTCAGGTTTTGGGGCAGCTTCAGTGCTTGTGATGTTTTGGAGACCCAGTAGCGCTGGATACCCTTCTCGTTGGACTTACGAGGAATTTGCGGAACGTTTTGATCCTGAGTGCCTCACTCAAATGGCACCCTAGATATTATATGCTTGTCCCGTCAGCGGATTGGCAACCTATGATACAGAAACTAGAGCTTAATCCTCTGTGCTCGCTCATCTTGGAGAAGACGATCAACGACTCTAACTTGCGGCTGCACTGGAATCTCTCAGATTCTGAAAGACTCAACACCCTCGTCACCCTCGTGCAAAAGAACATGCGACGCTGGATGGCCGTTGAGAAGTACCAAGAACTCCGTAGCGCTACTACCAAAATTTAGACGTGGTGGCGTGGCATCTTGGTAACTTGAAGGCGGCTGGTACTAGAGAGTATCCGCAAAGATGTTGCTATGAGGAGGTTACAGGCTGGTGTTGCCAATCAGTTATTGTTATGCAGAGCCGTGAGTTCCGAACGTTACTGCATAGACCCACTGTATCGATCCATGACGCGTCTAGGTGTTCGCGGTGTACGGGCGCGGACCGTGACAGTCTTGCGTACGACGACGCCTCGCGAAGAAACAACTCAAAATCCTTCAGGCCGAGGCACGCTCGGTCTCTTCAAACCGCGTTGCAAACTGCGGAGGCTGACTCGGAGTTATCTCGGCGCGAAGAGCTCCTCCGAGTCCAGTCAAAGGCTGACATCGAGAAGCACCTAGAAGATGCGACTGCCAAGGCAGCCGAGAAGGAGACGGGAATTCGCAAGTTCGTGGAATAACTACGAACGCCTCTTCACCGTGGTCAACAGACGACCCCGTCGCCGCGGATCCCGCTCGTCCTCGTCTCGCTCAAAATCCAGCCCCCCCCCACTTCCCTTCTCCCCCATCCCGCTCACACACCTTAAAAATATCCCTCCAGTCTCTCCCCCCTCCTCCACCCGACGATCAAATAGACGACATCCTTATCCACGACCCTGCCCTCCCTCTCCCCTCCAGAGATAAGGACGTAATCCGCTGGGTAATCTTGTACAAAAATCAGAGAGAGTGCACCGCCCACCCTTCCCCTCCTTGTTCACCTCCCTCCAGCCTCGAGTACAACATCCACCACCAAGAAACGTCTTTCGAGGATGTTAATATACCTGCCTTGATTGAGACTTAGTCTCTCCCAGACGGACTGTTATTCGATCGAATTCTCAACACGAATAGTCAACCCCGGCGAGCGGGGCCGCTCACGTGCGCTCACAGAAAAGTTCGCACGCCCCGGTCGCGGGGCAATTTTCCGACATAAGTATAGCCGTCCGTTGTCATTGTCCCGTGACCTTGTCCCGTGACCCTGTCCCGTGATACTTACGAGTATCTTAAATGACAGGTCACGTTTTATCAGGCGACGAGATACTTAAGTGCTCTCGAGAGCTGAACGTTTGTTCCATCATCCGTTCTCTCTTCGACTTGAACCACTCACTTTTGATCCTCCATGCCTAACTCGACTGCTGCTTCCCCCAACTCGTCGGCTGAGGGGCGGAAGAGGGCGCGGTCGAATGCACTCCAAACGGGCCCTAGGAAGCGAGCGTATGTCTCGCACACAAGTGCGAAGCGTTTGTCACTGATTCCCAGCCAGAAGCACTCAAGATCCACTGGTACACCACGGACGTCACTTCGGACGCGTGGTTCACGCCTTTTGCAGCGTCCAGACGCTGCTCACGAACGGTCTCTTCATGATGGGTGAACTGGCTGATAGGGACATGGAGACGTTTTCCAAACAGTGAGTCGCTGCCTCAGACTCAGTCAAGCCGCCTCTAACATCCTTTGCAGCGAAAGGAATGAGTTCACTGTGTTCCTCGAGTTGCTCAAGCTCGTCTCGTCGCTGGAAGCTCGTCTCTTATCATCTGACGAGGAAGAAGTCGTCGTTATAGCTGAGTTGGTAAGAGTTCACGGCAAGATAATGTGCTGGTTGAGCTGATCGTTCTCTTAGATCCAGAAAGGCGCGAACGGCGCTAGGGCTGATGACACAAAAGGCATGAAATGTGCGATCATCGATTGGATCACCCCCAAGGGCCAAACGCTCAACCCACACATTCCCCGTAATGTGAAATCTGGCCGAGGCTTCCACCACGAACGTACCGGTGCGCTGCTTTGCCCAGCTGGATATGATTGGTCTAATACCGGGTACGTACATCATTACAATTAAACTACCATGCTCATAATGTATTGTAGAATCAAGGAGCAGTTGCGCACGGGGCAACTCCGCGTCGCAGGAGATCAGTGGCCGATCTTTTTGTACGCGAACTATACGTACGACGCGGAAGATCCATGGAACGGCTTGTTGCGTAGTGGAATACTGATATCGGTAGGTCTTTTTTTGATATTCAATTCCGCGCTTAGCAAACACAGGCTTACAAACATATATTCACCTCTCCGAGTTCCGTCGACGTCGAAGAGCCCAGGGCCACACGGTCTTGCAATGCTCGCCTCCATGGGATGCACGCTGTAACGAAAGCGTCGATTGCTTACGTTGCAACGCAGGTATGTTTGCCGTTTGATCGCGTTCGTGCGCAACAGCTCATGTGTTTGATAGGCTCGTTTTGCCTTGACGTCTGCCCAAGTATTTTCACGCACGGACCTTTTGACTGACTCAGAACGCTTCTATGACAGCATACTCGAACTCCTTGATGATCCGGAAGAGAAGGAGGAAGTCGAACTGGTCCTGCAGTGGTGGAATAGGTAAGTTCTTGTTGTACTAGGATGCTCGTGCTAATGTTGCCGCAGACAGATTTTCCCGACCAACACTGAAAGCTCTCGACTACCTTCTGAGAACAGTGCTTTGGCTATGATTCACCGCAGGCGGGCGGTGCTCAAAGGTGCGGGAGCCAATGACGCTACATCGAGGACGGCAGCAGCTACCAGTGTCCCTGGGCCGAGCCGCATACGCATCGCAAACTCCACCGCATCATTCGCCGTCCAAGATACTGCTAGCTGAGTATTTTCAAACTGTGTTAGAGTCGTGGTCCTTGGTAGGACTGGTCTGTGCTACATATTTTCAAACTGTTGGAGTCACCGTGACTGTGGTGGTCCTATGTCTGCGCTACTTGAGATCATATCATACTAGTAGTTTTTTGGGTGTTTATTTTTTAATTTGTTATGTAATTTGCTGATATGATGTAAATTCATGTAATGCCAGTAATAGATGGCCCCGGAAATACCAAATAAAATGGCCATATTCTAGCACTAGTCCAACAAGTCAAATGTGTCCTATATCAGTCACGGGTGAATTCAGATCTACAAGATTCCTGACTGCCACAAGTTGGTCAGATCTACCACATAGACAAACAAGCTCATGTATGTCTGACTGTTACAGAGTTGGTCAGATCTGCACCATAGACAAACAAGCTCATGTATGTCTGACTGTTACAGAGTTGGTCAGATCTGCACTACAGACAAACAAGCTCATGTATGTCTGACTGTTACAGAGTTGGTCAGATCTGCACCATAGACAAACAAGCTCATGTATGTCTGACTGTTACACAGTTGGTCAGATCTGCACCATAGACAAACAAGCTCATGTATGTCTGACTGTTACAGAGTTGGTCAGATCTGCACTACAGACAAACAAGCTCATGCATGTCTGACTGTTACAGAGTTGGTCAGATCTGCACCATAGACAAACAAGCTCATGTATGTCTGACTGTTGCAACTTGGTCATTAATTCAAATGCTCTCAAGGTATATATTGTATGATCTACACATATGTATTTCTGATAGACACTACAAGTCATTGAATAATGGATAATATCATATATAAGATTAACATTCATTTAAAATTTTCCTGATGAAGTCCCCAGACGTTCTACGGCGCGGAAAATCCCGATACTCGCAAGCGCCTTCCTAGAACGGCTCGAGACTAGAGCTTTCTTTGAAAATCTAATCTTGTGTTGTATATAATTTATAATTTAATTGGGATTTAATCGCAAGCAAGTCGTGCTTTTCCATACTAAGCAACCAAAATCGGCGACTGGAATCGACTTTGCCGAATTGGACTCAGAACGCCCCTTTGTAGTGCACTCCCTCTAGATCTTTGATGAAAATAATATAAAAACTCGCTTTTACCCCTCGGGTTGCATCCCTCCTTTCTCTTCATCCATGAGGGCAGAAACCAAGCACTTCTGCAGAGAATGGCGCCTGAGCGTTTCTGCCCAGCCATGCCTGCCACACAGACCATATAGCTTGGTCGAACATGACGTAGGCCCATGGTATTCATATGCATTCGCATTTATACTCACATCATTTTGCACGTTGCATTGGTAGGGAATTCCAATACACAAGCAATCTTTTCCATTGCATGAGCGTTTGCACATGAGGGACATTCAGACAACTGTACAGAAGTTAAACGTGGATGTAAGTACTTCTGCCATGAAAACTATTAGTCCTAGAAACACTGGCACACTGCTGCCAATAGATCATTCCAGTTCATCGACAATGGTTTCCCAAACCGAGACTTGGAGATCGGGATGATAGTGAGGAATTGAGTCACGATGGTACTGAAGAGGGACACATTGAAAACCATAGGTGAGCGACTTCGGAACCCGTAATACAATGTACCGCTTACCTCGCACAATACAGCGATTCGGACAGAGGTACTGGTCCTATTCAAACGCAGACATCCGCAGAATTATCGTATGTATCGATTCAGCGCCACTGGCTCGGACAATAGCTAACAATCTTCTTTCATAGTTTGCCCGAACGTCGTGAGCACAAATTGCGGAACATGGACAAAGTGGTTGGGTGGTTTAAATCGAAGAGTAACCAATCCCTGCTTGGGCCTCCTGAAGGTCTTGACCCGAACGAGAACGATCTGTACGTCCATCAATATGGAGAGTGCGTACAAGTCTGGATTATGGTCAATGGCCATTGGAGAGGTGGAATAAAGGACGGCTATAACCACCCCAACCTGTCCGGATACCGACTGTACCTGCGGGATGGACATGAACCTACATGGGTTACCAGGAAGACCCGGATCACATATCAAGGTCGCACAAAGAAGAATCGCGTAAGTAGCTGCCTACACTTTATCCACATTGCACAAATATCTCACGCGGCCCCCCTAGAGTGCGAAGATATGCAAGACTGGTTCGGATAGTCCCACACCGGCCCAGTGAATAAATATATTGTACCTCCCATTAGTCTAAATCTGTAGTGTCTCAACTTAGGCATCCGAGTCATAGTATGACGTGTACTAAGGTTTGGAGACGCCAATCAAGCTTGACCCTACCATCCACTCAGCAACTATTGCAATGCACAAACAACTAGTACGCCGACGCCAGCGCTGTACCTGCAAAATCTATGGTTGTGCCAGTGAAAATATCTCCGATGAGGACCCAGATACACACCTTGTGGTTCGAGGACGACTACTCCCGGCTTCCACAGTTGCCCAACATCATCGCGATAACAAGATATGGCTCGTTGGTCAGCAGAGTCAGGGCTCAGATTCGGCACTGTTAGCAAACATCCTAGCTGAATCCAGCGGTAACGAGGACTACGTGGTCAATGCTCGTGATCGCGCATCTCATGGTATGATGGCCACTGATCAGAAAGTGATCGATCCTGATGACACGTTAGTTATGGATTTTTCCACTCCATTGGTCGAAGCAGAACACTTTCAGCAAGATCGGCATCGAACCCACCACTCAGTGTCCGATGAGGATACTAGTATGCAAAAAAATGTCGATTTCAACCTTCAACAAGGTATACAATTCATTATTCCCGAAGTCGTTTATTACTTATTCGTCGCAACCTATGTCTTCTAGAACAAAACACGTTTGCAGCTAGAGAAAATGGTAAGGGCTACCCGCTTCTCTTTTCTCTGTTCACTCAAAAATAAACAGATGCTCTACAAATGCTCATACAATACACTACGCTTTTCCGATCATATCAGGCTTCATTTTCTGGAATTCCACCTAATGGCCTGAAGTTTCAAGACCAAGGTGTTGATGGTACTGAATCCCCGCCGATGCTCGATCCCAACGCTTGCGCCGCTTTCGTCATACATCAACAGTCCATCGAAAAAATTCTAGAACTTGTGGATGCTGTCGAGAGTTTGGGAAGCGACCGAATTCGAGAAGCCAGACGTACATTGGTCCTGGAAGCCCAAGCCCATCAAGCATACCTAGACCAACTGATTCAAGGAGAATGGGCCCGTTGTAAGTTACAACACGTCCAGATACCATCTGAGTGGGAAGGCAAAATACCATCTATAGTCCAGACAGGTGAGACACGACGAGGGTTCCGAGTCTGGTTTCCCTTCTGATCGTGCCGTAGCTCGTCATTATGTGGCTTTAGATGCTCTCAGCTACGTCACATATCCTTTACTTGCCAGCATCCTAGTGGCCACCGTTTTGCATGTTTTTGGCCACACGTCACGCAATCACACGAATTTCATTCTTGTAGCCCTACGCATACTAATCGGATCAACGCTGGCGAAGGTTTTTTCCGGATCGATCCGGAACACTTTGGCACGTAGCAGTCACGGTGAAGAGAGAGCCGACCTTCCTGGGAAAATAGAATCTGTGGTTTCTGGCTGGCCCGAGGACATTCGGACCGCGATGCATCTTTTTGAGCTGGACCCATCATTGCAGGAAAATGTATGCTGTGCAAAATGTTTCAGTTTGTATGGGCCCTTCGTTGACGGCACAACGAACTATGAGAATGTTCCCGAATTCTGCACATTTAGGGAGACACCGCCCAGCGACCCCTGTGGAGCACGTCTACTGCAACGACAGGGAAA
>JBBPNU010000205.1:0-23499 GCA_038091055.1 Leccinum angustisporum
CAGAGAGTCCCAAACCGGACAGAACGAGGCCGGTGGTAGTAGCACGCTACTGAACGTCAGCTACATGTAGGTGACATATGGAAGGTGAGAAACACACCAAACTGGATGGAAAACTCTTCGCAGTCGAATTCGTAGCGGCGGCGATCCCCGCGTGACCTCCCAATCCCGTCAAGAAGTTGCACACCACGAGCAACACGAAATGGAGCGGCGAGACAGCCACACCATCACCTATGCCGTCGTCGTACATCTTCTTGATACCCAAGTATCCAACAAGGAGACCGATGCAAGCGAGGATGAGCAAGATTCGTGGGCCCTTGCGATCGAGGAGTCGACCCAAGATAGGACCGGAGGTATAGCCGCCCACTGAAGATAGATCAACCGGCGTACGGAAAGGAAATATGATCTCATACTATTTCCTGCGACGCCAATGATGTTAAGTTGGGTGTGTGAAAGTAGAAGCCGAGCACCAAGCTGAGGCGCGTAGGCTGCCGAGCATATTCATGAGAAAAAGCGTTTCGAGGCGGGAAAGACGACGCACCAGAATATATCTGATTAAGCACAAACGTCACATCAGCAATGTTTCCATGATGCTGAATCAGAACCACCCACATAATTGGTTCCAGAGCTCAGCGCTACGAGGATGGAACCGAGGAGCGTGACGATGCGGGCCACACTGAGCATTTTGCCCGGTTCCACCGAGGTTTTCGACACCATTCGCCAGGTTAAAGTAGAAGAGAAAAAAGGGCTTTGAGTTTTTGTCAAGGGGCGTTGACCGCCCGCTGTCGTGACGGCGGTACCAAGTACCTGCACAGCCGCACGACACCGCGATTATACCATAACACATCGGGGTTTCCAATATTTTGAGCACGTCAAAATTTATTTCACAAGGGATTTCATAATATTTTCTGTGAATTAGTGTTATGAGTTGAATAAAATATTTAATTCTAATCACGATCGAAACATTTCGCATCAGTTTAGCTGTAGACTGACATTTCGTCAGCAAGAAAATTTAATTCAAAATTTAAACTATGCACTGATCAAAATATTCCATTCCACATTATCTTTTGTGCACAGCCTAGCAGTTATTATTTTCGCAGGCTCAGAAAAGCTAATATTATGTCACATCTGTTATTGTTGCGACCATATTATATTATCCGCATGAGAAAAGGTATATGAAAAGTAAAAATATTATATGTCATTAAAAGTAAATGCATCAGGGGAATGGTGAAGAGCCGATATAACCAGATAGTTTTGATAAATACTTATCATTATGCCATAGAAATAATAAGCATTTATAATGATTGAAAATTAATTTCCATACTGAAAGCACATTATCTATACTTATATGTATTCATCATTAAGATGGCTGATTACCAGTAAATGATCATTTATTGATAATTCTATATCATTTAGATGATGAAAGATATTGAATCATAATATGATAATCAACTAACATCAGCATGATGGTTCATGAGCATGCAATATCATATGATGATCATGCATTATCCATGTGTAAAATACAGACATTGTTTGACCAAATGTTAGATGTCTGGCTAGATTATCATCAAGCATACCAACTCTCTCAATCAAAATATTCCATTATCAACAGTGAACAGTTGATATATCAGATAGTTCTGATAATTAGCCATGATTTTTCCAGGGAAATGATAACATTTATAATCACTGAAAAATCATATTCATACTGAAGGCAAATTATCTATACTGATATGTATTCATCAATAAAATGGCTGATGACCAGTGAGTGATCATTTGTTAATGATTCTATATCATTCAGATGAAGAAAAATAATCAAGTATCATGCAATGATCAACACTTTGAGAGAATACCATCTATATTGAATGAAGTTACCTTTTATGATAAAGAAGTGCTTCAATGCTGATATGTATTCAATTCAGATAGTTAATGGCCAATGAGTGATCATTAGTTGGTAATTCTATGTCATTTAGACATAGAAAAATAATTTGTTATGATATAATGATCAATCAATACCACCCTGATGCATTCAATATCAACATCTGATCATACATTGTTTAAATATGAAATACAGATATATCAATGGCCAAGTCTGATCAAATGTTAGATGTCTGGCTGGATTCTCCCCAAGCATACCAACTCTCTCAATTAAAATATCTCACTACCAATAGTGAACAGTTGATATAGCCTGATAAGTCACATACAACTATCTGCTGGAAGTAGTAACCATTTATGATTGATTATCTCTACTATAACCAGATACTTCTGATAAATGCCCACAATTATGCCATGGTGATAATAAGCATTTGGAACCACTGAAAATTCATATCTATACTGAAGGCATTGATATGTATTCATCATTGAGATGGTTGATGACCAATGTGTGATCTTTTGTTGAATATCATTCAGATAAAGAGATGAAGAACAAGAATTGATTGTCATAATAATCAACTAACACCACCCTGATGACATGCCAAGTATTCAATATCAACATATGATCATGCATTACCCACATGTGAAATATAGACATCCATTATCAGATATGACAAGGTTGATCAAATTTCTGGATTTATCATCACCAAGCATACCAACCCTCTCAATATATACACATATTACATTATCTTCAGATGTCAGAGATATATTATACAGCCGACCCAGCTAGTATCTACCCAGCACACAGTACATAGTAAAACAACTTAAACAAGCAGGAGAGGCCAATGAGTGGCAATTATTGAACAGGGATTATGATTATCAATGGTATGCATGAGGTCACCCGTGCAGGTACTAGTAGTACTATGGGTACTGCCTTGCCAAGGGCCACAGCCCATCAGCAAATCAGTTCAAGTTCATGGCTGTACAATGTTGACCACTGCATCAGTTACAAGTATCCCGATCAGTAGTGCTTTTTTCTTTCTTTTCCATTCAAACAGTTGCTTTATTTCGTAATACCAAGTTACAAATTACAATACCGGACACGCACGGGTCTCGGACCCGCTCAGCGCACAGAAAGTGGGTGTGGCGGGGAGGGGTGGCGCGTGCGCCATTGGCATGTACTGAGCGCGGGGCATACCGTCATTGCTGTCGGCGTCGCGTCGTCACGTTGTCGTCCATTCCGGCCTGGGAACGCGAGCGCAGAGGGCGAGGGAGGCCGTGGTGAGGTCGAGGGCGAAATCGCTAAGCGCAGGGGGTGAGGGTGAGGTGAGCGCGCGCGTCCATTCGGACGCATTGCGCAGGGAGAGTGCGAGGTGGAGAGTGCGGGAGAGGGAGAAGGAGGCGGTGGTGAGGTCGACGGTGCGTACTCGTCGTCGTCTGCTCTGTCCCGGACACGCTGAGCGCAGAGGGTGAGCTGAGAACGCGGGAGGCGCAGGGAGGGAGTGGGGGGTCGAGGGGTGGAAAGGGAGCAGGTCGAGGGGAGAAGAGGGAGGAGGTCGAGGGCACGTGCCCGTACCCATCCGTTCAGGGGTGCTGAGCAACCTCGGTGAGGGTCAGAGCATGGCACCGTGACAGCGTCCGTTCGGACGCACTGCACAGGGAGGGATTGGGAAAGGAAGATTCGGAGTGCGGGAGAGGCAGAGGGAGAAGAGGGAGAGGGAGAGGGAGATGCTGGAGAAGTCGAGGGTGCCACGACATAGAGACGAGGAAGAGAGGAGCGGAGTGTCTCAGAGGGGATGTTGAGGGAACGTCACGGGGCATGTCCGTTTGGTCGCACGGCACAGGAACGGAGAGGGAGAGGGAGAGGGCGACTCGAATTACGATAACGACACTACATACGTGTTTCTTATTACAATGATGAGATTTTGATTTGCTGATCTTGAGGTACATAATCTACTAGGGTACGGGTATCTAATGAAGGAATATTATGCAAACGGGAATGGTGACCGAGAACGGAATGACTCGGACGACATGTGGTCACCGGCGGAACGAGAGTGCACGGCAGTCATAGCACGCCGCGCCGTCATGGAGTCATCACGTTCAATTCGTGGAGGGAACGACCCCCACGTAGTAGTATCCGTCCAGCCAAACGACCACAAGCGTGATCTTCTCCACCCGGGCCGCACCCACATACAGAGATCGCGAAATTAGTCTTCGAGGACCTTCATGACGGTGGGAACGGCGTGTTTGAGTTGATCGAGCGTGCGGTCGAGGCTGGGAGGAATGAGTGACGGGTTCATTGAAGTGGTTGACAGTGCACATACAGGGATCCCGAGATTAGTCTTCGAGGACCTTCATGACGGTAGGAACGTAAGCATAAACTGCTTGCGTGTTTGAGTTGATCGAGCGTGTGGTCGAGGCTGCCAGTGGGAGGAATAGTGACGGATTCGTTGAAGTGGTTGAGGGTGCACATACAGGAATCCCGAGCTTAGCCTTCATGACGGTAGGAACTTAAAGCATAAACTCATCGCGTGTTTGAGTTGATCGAGCGTGCGGTCGAGGCTGGGGAGGAATGAGTGACGGATTCATTGAAATGGTTGACGGTACACATACAAGGATCTCGAGCTCTCGCCGTGCAAGTCTTCAGGGTAGTCTTCGAGGACCTTCATGACGGTGGGAACGGCGTGTTTGAGTGGATCGAGGGGGCGGTCGAGGCTGGGAGAAATGAGTGAAAGGTTCGTTAACGTGGTTGACGGTGCACATACAGGGATCCCGAGCTTAGTCGTCGAGGACGTTCATGGCGATGGGAACGTGAAGCACACGTGATTGAGTGGATCGAGCTGTCGGTCGAGGCACGGAGGAATGAGTGACGGGTTCATTGAAGTGTTGACGGTGCACATACAGGGATCCCGAGCTTAGTCGTCGAGGACGTTCATGACGGTGGGAACGTGAAGCACACGTGATTGAGTGGATCGAGCTGTCGGCCGAGGCACGGAGGAATGAGTGACGGGTTCATTGAAGTGATTGACGGTGCACATACATGAATCCCGAGTTTAGCCTTCATGACGATGGGAACGGCGTGTTTGAGTTGATCGAGCGTGCCGTCGAGGCTGGGAGGAATGAGTGATGGATTAGTTGAAGTGGTTGACCGTGCACATACAGGGATCTCGAGCTCTGTGGCGTGCAAGTCTTTGGAGTAGTCTTCCAGGACCTTCATGACGGTAGGAACGCAATGCATAAACTCCTTGCGAGGTTGAGTGGATCGAGCGTGCGGTCGAGGCAGGAAGGAAGGAATGACGCGTCCGTTCATTGAAGTGCTTGGCGGTACACATGCAGGGATCCCGAGCTCTGCACTGTGCAAGTCTTTGGGTCGTCTTCGAGGACCATCATGACGGTGGGGACGTGAAGCACAAGCTGCTTGCATGATGAAGTCGATCAAACTTTCCGTCGAGGCACGGAGGAATGAGTGACGGGTTCATTGAAGTGGTTGACGGTGCACATACAGGGATCCCGAAATTAGTCTTCGAGGACCTTCATAACGGTAGGAACGTAAGCATAAACTCCTTGGGTGTTTGAGTTGATCGAGCGTGCGGTCGAGGCTGGGAGGAATGAGTGACGGATTCGTTGAAGTGGTTGACGGTGCTCATACAGGGATCCCAAGCTTAGTCCTCGAGGACCTTCATGGCGGTAAGAACGTAAAGCATAAACTCATTGCATGTTTGAGTTGATCGAGCGTGCGGTCGAGGCTGGGGAGGAATGAGTGACGGATTCATTGAAGTGGTTGACGGTGCACATTCATGGATCCCGAGTCCTGTGGCATGCAAGTCTTCGGTGTAGTCTTCGAGAACCTTCATGACGGTGGGAACCTGAAGCACAAGCTCCTTGCGTGATGAAGTGGATCAAACTTTCCGTCGAGGCACGGAGGAATTAATGACAGGTTCATTAACGTGGTTGACGGAGCACATACAGGAATCTCGAGCACTGCAGAGTGCAAGTCTTTGGGGTAGTCTTCGAGGACCTTCATGACGGTAGGAACGACCCTTGCTCGTCTCCATGCTTCCCTTACCCCCGCGAGCATACCTGGCTGCGGTGTTGGTGTCCTCCTGAGAATCGCATCGCTTGATACGAGGGGAATCAGTACCCATCTGCGAGGGGCCTTGGTATCGCTAAGCATCGCTCCTCATTCTTGAGCGACGAAGAGTCTCCGGGACGGCCAAACAGGCGTCTGCGAGAAGATAACTTGCCAGAAATCAGCGTGCTTTCGCCCTAGGAAGACCAGTTCAACTCGTTGCCGCGGAACAAACGGAAGTCGTAAGTACCTCACTGAGTATCTTGGTCATCATCCACAAACCTACCCTCGTCTGCCTTATCGGCGAACTCATCGCACTCTCGTTGACCTTGAGACCAAGCCTCCCCACACCGGCCAAGCCAACTTTCTCGATCCCATGCTGCCGCTCTCGATTGACCCACCGCCGCTCACGCTCGCAGCGCCCGTGCTCGATAGGCTCGATAGGCACTTGGGGATGAGGGGAATCGTGACGAACGTGTCCGCCCTTGGACTCTCGAAGTTGCCAGGGCCGGCGAGCGTAGACAAAGGCGGCCATTCCCGTTCAGCGTCGATCCAATGTTCGCGAACATGGGGTTGTGAAGAGAGTGGTGTGTCGACCCGCTGTGCGTGAAGGACTGGGTGATTGAGTGCGTGACGGACTGCCCTTCCTGCGACTGGGAGTCCCCTAGCATGATCGAGGATGGGCAACGGAGCTCGGAGATGGCGTTGGATGCGCATGTACATGCACATGTCGATCTCTGCTTTGAGGAGGTTGATATCGAGCTCGAGAAAGATGTCTCTTGCGATATCTTGGGCAACGGCGTGAGGCAACGTGGAACGGGTGGAAAGATCAAACTGCCCAACAAACTTGTTGTGGACATTGGAAGCGAAACCTTACGACTCTAATCACTCAACAGCCTCGCCTACGGTCCATTCCGAAGGAGTCATATACGTATTCAACACCTGGGCCTCTGGTGCAGATTGTGCAGACGTCTTAACGAAGGCTCTATCCTCGGGCAACACGCCATTCTGTGATATGTGTGTCGGGAGTGTTGACGATCGCCAGAGCGGAGAGTGCTGGTGACGGGAAGAGCAACAGGGCTGTCACCTGGGAGAGGGATTGGTGCGTGCCAAGGGCACAGAGAAGCGAAGACATGAATCACAGATACACCCACGGGAACAATGGGGACGGATACGATGGTATTGATGGCATTAGGAGTGGTCGGACTTGGACGTAGTGAATTGGAGAACGTCCACCGCTGAGCATCGGAGAATGTGTAGATCGGAAAATTAGTGGACGTAGGTGCGGTACGATCCCCGGACTCTTGCTCGGGCCAGAACAGATCACCATTGGGAAGGACGACCGGCAAAGGTTCGTGGGAGCTCTTGCGACTACGATTTTTTGGAGACGAGATTCGACGTGCTCTCTCTCCCTCTCCTCCTCCGGAATGTGTGGGTGGTCGCGTGTAGAGTGCATGTGTTGTAGGCATTGAAACGAAGAACAGTCTTCCTCGACTGCGCTGTCGTCACTCATTTTCACGTCGCTTGAACTTGAAGGTGCGCGTGTGCGTACGAGAAGGTCCTGAACTTCCTTCGCAGCTTGTAATTCTCCGACCTTGCGAGCCCGCTGAGCAAGCTTATCTCGAACGCTACGGTGCCATTGACGCCCGATCAATGTCTCCGTCTCGAGTGCTTGAGAAGCTGAAGCTCTGGGCTTCAATGTCTCTGTCACTTTTCTCGATGGGCTTTTGAACGTCAATCATAATCCTGGACGCTGTATCTCCGTCTTGCAAGGACGTAGACTCGTGCTCTTCGCCAAGAAAACTGAGTGTGTCGGGTGGGGTGGGGATCGGGGAGGTACTAGTGGAGGAAGTGGAGACGCCTCCGAGCGGGGCGACAGGTGTCGTATAGCCCTGCGGGAACAACTTGAAGCCGACCTTGCCTGCCTTATTAAAAGCCTTGCGACGAAGTAAGGGTGAGCAAAGAATGAACGGGGACATCGTTGAATGAGAATGTGGGAGGGGGGCATGAACGCAGCGGGTGGGCAGCATGGCGTTGAGGAGCCAGGGAAGGAGTGGAGGCCAAGTGTTCAGTGGGAGGCATCACGGTGGTGTGTGCCAGTGACTCTTCGAAAATGAAAGGTTACTAGAGGGTGCTCACCTGCCACCGGGTTGTCGTTGTACTGGTGGTCTTCTCGACGACCTCGATGGGTTGACCCGACTTCGAGGATAAGTAATCTCGTCAGAGGGAGGGGAATAGGACCTGGCTACACTGGCAGGGCCCAAAGACTCGGAAAAAACAGCGGGTTGGAAGTTGTATGGACTTGTAAGTAGTACTACCCCCGCCGCGTGCACGTGTTCGGTTCAAGTTAGTTGCAAAACATGATTGGCACGTCTACACTGACTCGGAAATGCCAAGTCACATCGGGTTATCACCAACTTGAAAGTAGCAGAGGAACTTCGTACAGAGGTATTGATTGGGAAATACTTATTACAATGCATACTCAATCAGAGTCGACTCCGTCATCATACATTCCATACATAGTTCGTATATCGTCCTCTTCCTCCGACTCGGAATCCGTCGGTTCATCCTCCCACTCCAATTCTGCGTCGCCATTCCACTGAGGAAGCACAGACTCCTCCGACTCGGAGTCAATGGGATCATCACTTCTTCCTACATGATCTTGAGACTGAGACTCGGATGAGACTTGCATCGGCTGAGGAGACAACACGGCTTGCACAGCTGGGCGATCTTCAGTCTCGGTCTGATTTTCGTCGTCGGAGCTCGGAACATGGGTGTAAGTATGCCCAACACCAAGACCCCAATGGTACCTGATAAGCATATCCCGGTCTACGAATCTTGAATGCTAGTATAAGCCGGGAGCTACAGACGAGCAGACCTGACATACCTGTTGATATAATAGTAGTTCCAGTCCTCCGAAACTTGTGCGATACTAGGGGGTGACATCGTGGCATGTTCTCGTTGCAGTTTTCCGTGTTTGAAGGCAGGTATGAGGTGGCAACCTCTCAGTACATCTGCAGGGTCCACGAAATCAAAAGCAGCAGGATCTCCCATTTCCGTCAACTTCAAAGCCTCAAGACCATGTAAATCTTGCTGCGGAACTCGCTCGAACCACCGCACATGCAGAAAATCCATCCGCCGCGGGAGGTAATCCTTCATCCCCGGCCCGATGTACTGAACGTTAGCATGGTATATCCCAATGACCCTGGCATAACAAAACTGATGGCGATCCTCCGCGGGCTCTGAACGGTGAAGCAGCATGATGTCACGGTGCTCGGTGTTCGGATTGAAGATATCTTCGGCACGGCGAACGTCGTACGTCGTGTAGTTGATCCGAAGGACGTGGTGTTTGTAGATACGATGGTTTTTGAGTACGACATGATCAGGGTCAGTGGGCAATGCACCGAAGCCATCACTGAGCCCAGCCATAAGCACTGGATTCGTATCGTCATCGAACGCCGAGTTTGTCGCGTGAACTTCTACAATGCGAGGCAGTAGATGATGTTTAAGTTTGAGCGCGAAGTCCTAAATTTACATTACTCAATGCGTCATTGAAACGGCGTGCTGTCAGAACGCCACCTACCTCAACAGCTGGGTCATTAGAATTGTCCCGGCAAAAAGCTGAGATATCCACGGGATAGTTTTGCGATTTCCCGACCTGGTAGCGTTCCCTGGGGTCTTTAGGTAGAAGTTCTAGTGTCGTCTGGTGCACAGTATCACAATCTACTGCTTCGCGAATACGTCGTATGCGTGACTGACGCCTTTCTATTTGAGTAAGTTGGCGAATAAAATCTTTGCGGCTGGTACGAAGAAATCTTCCTTTTCCAACACGGTGCTCTCGTTCCCCCTGTGAATGGACAGAATTGAGAATGCACATGGACACAAATGAACGCCGCACCAATTGCGTTGAATAGGAGTCGGTGGTGCCATACCTCCTGATCGAAGACACATAGTCACCAAGGGCGTGCAGCTTGTACGTTTGCAAATTGAGGGTTTTTGGTTGACGTGACACTGCTTGAGATGTTGAGCGTTTATGAGACTGGGACTGCTGTTGGCGACGCTGGCGACACGCAGCCTCACGCTTCAGTTCACGGGTCTGAAAAGCAGGACACGTATGGGCATTAAATGCGCGGAGTTCTTCCCCAAGGGATGCAGTGACGTCGTCCATGATCTGGAGGGTCTCGTCAGTATGCATCCGAAGCTTGGCGAGCCCATGCCAATAAGAAAGAATAAAAAGAAGCTTTAATATAGATGAATTATGCGGTTCGGGATATAGTCCATCAAACACGGGCATCGCACACTGTGGTTATTATCAGATTGACCTGAACAGGTCACACATACTATCACCGACCTGAAGGAGATCTTCAAAGTCATGAGCTGTGGCTCTCTTCATTTCCGACGCATTTCGAGAGAAACGGCGAATGGTATCCCGCCCAAATGTCGGGACTTGGCGATATCTAAATGTAAGCATGAGTAAATAAGATGCATTCAGAAAAGAAAATATATATATACCTGCGATCGAGCTCGTGTATCTTGCTCTCTTCCAAGCATTCAAGCATGCGAAGGAGATGCACGAAAACTGCCTTCCAAACCCCTAGCTCAAATTCATGGAGGAGGTCCACCACTAGCATAACAAAAAGATTGAAACCAAAAATGTACAACTTCTCCGAGAACGCGTTCTGCACAACAGAATCCACAATAGTAAGATATTAGCAGAGCCATATATCAAAACAACGGTACCAGTGTGGGGACCAATGATTGTGGTTTGAGGAGGGCTTCGACTTGAGGTGTTGTAACGGCATAGTTACCTCCATAGATAAGGCTTCGTGCAGCCTGTATTGCTTCGATACGATCAAGATTGTCATGTCGTGCAAGGAGCTGCCGATCTTGCATATCCTTCTCAGTCGCGAGATTCTGAACCTCACCCAACATTATCGTGCAACGAGGACAAGGGCAGGTACCCAGGTTTCGTATAGATGCTATGAGTACTCTGTAAAGAAAGGGAAATCAGTGGAGTGCTTGAAACGGCCTATGACTCTGAAGCTAACTTTTCCGGGTAGTCCGCCGAATATGTGAAAATCCGAGGGTAGAAACGGCGCTTCAAGCCATCACAACAGGTGATCACGACACCGTGTTTATAAGCCTTCATAAACTCTTCATCAAAAAGAACTTTCCACTGTTCATGGAAAAATTCCCGATGGCAATGGGTCATCAGAACGTCACTCAGTGTTTTCCCTCCCGAATGGCTTATTACAAAATCTTTAAAAGCATCGGGGAGCTGCGGTAATAGACCAGTGAGATAATTAACAGTATGCACCTCAACCATGATCACGCACCGTCTGAAAATAAGCAGCGTGAGAACAGGAGTTGTTTGATGGTTGACCCCGGCGATACTTTGATTCATTGCCAAAATATGCGTAGAGTGGCCAAAGTTTTGCGTTTCCGAACGTCGAGAGTTGGGTCGCATCTGACCAGAACATGAACGCGGCGACAACTCGAGGTAAGTCGCAACCTGGTTCTGGAGGCAATCCCTGCAATTCCCTGTGAGTATCAAGGAACGCGCTGGAGGTGAAAAGCTCTCCATGCACTCTTATATCCCTGTTCCTATGAGGGGGACGCCAAAGCAATTCATATGGTTCATAGTGGAAGTGCGCAGCCTGGACAGGATCCGTGACCTTCTCTTCCAGGATCGAAATCAGAGAACGATGATGGAAACCTTGTACAGTGAAAGACTTGGGCCCTGGATCGACTGAGCGACTGTGGAATGGAACGGAGATGGTGATTGGTGATGATTTCCACCCACGATCACTACTCAACCACTCGGGGATGTCTGAGTCCGCATCAGAATCATGATCTCCGAGGTCTTTATCAATAGAATCCCATGCGACCCCTCGCAAATCGGCAGCATCAAACGCCGGGTTCCCGATGATGCCAAGAAGCTGCTTAAAATTCCCCCTCGATTTCTGTGTTCCCTGATTCCAATACCAGTCGCCTAAACGCATTGAATTCTCGTTTGGGTACGGGTGAAATGGATTGCTTGTATTCGAATGCTGAGTGCCATGAAGGGATGCTTGCATTACATGTTCTATTGAGTACGGGTCATCCGGGTCGTGGGAAGGAAGGGTTTGCGTAGTATAGGCACGTAATAGACCGAATTTGTTCATTAGCGTTCTGAAAGTCTTGAGTAGGGGACGGGACAAGGAAGTGGACAGAGCAGATGGATTGTGTGGTGTGGTCGTTGTTCCTGAGGAGGATAATTGGCGATGATCTGGTTCTGATGGCGAGGGAGGATCAGTGACCAACTCCGAAGGAGGGAGAGGCAAAGGTGGTTCAGGTAAAACGTCTCGAAAGCGAACTGGTAGTCGGCGATGTCTACGAGACCGACGTTGCGCCAAAGGTACATCGTCCTAAACATACTCAGCGTGGTCGATGGGGCTCGTTCAAAAACAGCGCATACCTCGAGGCAATTAGCAACGTCAGAGTCGCGAGGTTCATGAGTGTCAACCGGGCATGGTTCATGTGTACGCGAAGAACAGGGGACGCCCTGCACAATGTTTGAGACGAAGAAAACAAATGATAAGTGGTACCATACCTGTTGAACGACTAACTCGTTAGCTTCACCAGCATCCTCCGGGTCTTGCCTGTCCTTGCCGCCACTTCTAGCAGCCGAATCCTCATTGGCGCTGGCAGATCTCGAAAGGGATAATCTGGCTTTTTTGACTTGGTACACCTCCTTCGCCCTCGCAAGGGCGCTGGATAATCTCTTCTTGCCCTTGCGGCAGCTTTTTTCGTGCCTAGTGAAACCTCCAAGGTCAGTGAACGTACGACCGCATACACATGTATTCATGAGAATCGTGTCGGACATACTAGAGTGATCACTTACTAGCTAGTCACTGAATTTGTTCCACGCCATTTTAGAGGACCGCTGAACGGAAACTCCGCTGAGCGGACAGCACCGTGACTGTGGCTTCTAAGAAGAATCTAAGAATCTTTGGACATTTAGACCCAAACTTGAAGTCTGAGAGCAGTGCATACCCACCGCCGAGCCAACAGTACCTCAGCGAGACACGTCATCATAGCCCCAACTTAGTTACTTACATAGTCTTGTTTCGATTTGGTGAGTCGTGACACATAGTTAACCAAAGAGTCCACGGTAGGGACGGACTCTGGGCCGCATCGCACTGTGGGCTATCATATCGACCAGACTAACCTCCCATGTTTGATGCTCGTAAACGGTTACCTTGTTCTTTCTTTCCGCACTCTCGTGTCAGCCTCGACCTCGATGACTCATTCCAGCCACAGGCAAACCTGGAGCGATGGCATGGTCGCCATTGGTCGGCAAAGTCATAGTAAACCCAAAGCTGAGACTGTGTCCAATAGGGATGGATAGCGGAACACAACATCTTTCCAGCAGATCCATCTTTGATAGGCAAGAACAACTAGATCAGACGTCCTAGCCACTCCATGTACCCATGACGCAAAATCTCGTCGGGACGTTCCCTTCGTGATGATCGCTGGAGGAAAAATGTTTTTCTTTGTCCGTATTCAAGATTCCCCGATGCGGCGGCAGATAGTACTAGTACGGGCCGACTCGGGCCCACAGTGTTTGAAGATCGGCGCAATGAAATGTTGAGGAGCCTCCCGCGAAACCACCGGCCCGTAACGGACTGATAGGCTCACTACTAAGCGCAGCATTACTAACCAGGCTAGATTATCAATTGATAGCGACAAGGATGTAACAACAAAGTGGCGGATGCAGGTTTGGCGCAATAATCTGAGGTGCATCGGATACACATCATAACTTCTCAACTTCCCATCGTACCTCTAGCTACAATTACTGAGCTGCACATTTACATAAAATAAGATAAAAAAGGAAGAAAAAAAAAGACTAAGGGGTACATAAATTATGAATGAAACAACTTGAAGTACACTACTTATACACGATTAAGACAAACGAAGCACCCCCAATCGAAGAACAACGTAGGAAATGTGGGAGGGCCAGAACATAATAGTCATGCCTTCACTTGTCATTAGCAAAGGAACGGTGATTTATTGAGAATCGACTTACAAGGCAAAGACTCAGGTTGTCACTAAACGACTTCAAATTATGCAGCCAAACGGCGTGGAAGTACTTCGCACCAACAGTCGCTGCATCCCTGATCGGCTCCCGCTCAGATGCCAGCCGCTCGACATCCTCCTGGCTCAGGTAGCAACGCAAGAGCAACTCACGCTCTTCACATAATTGTTGGATATGAAGTAGTGACTTCACTGCCACAACTTTCTCTTCCAGGGATTGCTTGTACTGTTCCAAGATACTCTCCAACGGCTGGAGGTCTGGGAAAGGACAGAATGCCTGACAATACAATGAGCGTATACTCTCGATTGCCTAAAATGAATCCCACCATGATAGAAGGGACTTTCCGAAGAGAGTCATAATAGGTGCTTAGTCTTTCGGATGCAGGGACAACCTTTGTCTCCATTGGTGGGAGACAAGAATTTGATGCCAGAACACGACATGGTGGCTGTTCCTCAGGAAGGAATGTGAATGTTGTTGAAGGATCGGTTCTTGAGGGTGACTTCATGACTAAATACAAACCAGGTTATGCGACGAAATACAGCTGAAAGACGTCCACTTAAATATATAAACGTGACTTGTGACCGTCACAGTCATTCCTCGAAACTTGAGGGCCGGTGTTCAGATCAGATCTTGGATCTGAGATTGGATCTGTGTGGCTTCGCATACTCGGCAAAGGTGGGTTGAGCGTCTCTTCGACCAAGTCAGTCGAGGTACGCAGTATACTAGGCTGCGGGAATTCATGATTGCACTGCAAGTGGGCCTGAATCTCCAATATGAGCACATGTGGAGATCTTGATGTACCACCGAGAGCGCAAAAGAAAGAAAAACCAAAGATTTTTGATGGGACAGTTAATCCTTTGGAGAAGTAATGGGATAGTCTGTGGTACCTGTGAAAACAATGGTTATAAGTGATGAATGGAGAAGAAACAGGGGCTCGTTGGTGATGATTATGTAAAGAGCCTGAGGTGATGCTTGCCGCTTGCCGGTAGTTCGAACTGTCAGTGGGAAAGGATGGAATCGTGGAATATACTGTGATTGAAGTAGTGCCAGCCAGGAAAATTGCAGATCGAGTGTGAAGGGCTCCGAGTCTCAGGCAGAGAAGTGGATCCGATACGGGCGGTGGCATGCGCGGTAAACTTGGGTGTGAACGTGGGTCCTTCAGTTGTTTGCATCTAAACAACAATGCGACTGGGGAGGAATCAACTGAGCGAAGCATTGTTCTCAATGTAACCTCTCAGAAGCCGCCTGCCAGTGTGAACTCGGGTTGACTCGGGGTCCGACCCCATTCACATTCGAGGAAAGCGACTCAAGGATATCTTGAGACGCGAAAACAAAGAAAAAGGTGACACAGTGAACGCCCAAGAAACACTGACCACGCAACAAACAAGTCACCAATGCTCGCGCTAGGGGAAACTAGATCTCCAGGCGGCTTGAAGGCGTCCTCGAATACTTTGCATATTTCTGAATCGACCCCGGTTCCATAGCGCTTCTTTTTTTCTTTTTTGCTGTTTGGACGGCTGGTGGGATGAGAAGTGTAAACGAGCCCCCACGATGATCTGCGGTGACCCAAAAGAAGATGGAAAAAAGCGACAACCAGAGGAGCAAAGGCAGGATATTTGCTGTCTAATTTAAGGCGACAGCGTGACAACTAGTGGCAGGAAGAGGCTACCATAAGACGTACAATAATATGTTCGAGTCCTACAGGTTCAACAGTTTTGTTAGGTTGAAGCGCCAGGCCTTCCTGTTAGTTTCTGCGACACTGCGTTGACATTATAGTCGAGCGGACGTAATGTGGATAGTCACAGAGACCCTGGCATTCTTGGTGGACCATGGCTCAGCCAACAAGATCAAATGAACGAAACGGTTCAGGTTCCTCCGAACCATTGCTGGGAGAACAGGTCAACCTATAACATCAACCATGCCGTCACACGAAGTATTCGCGTTGACTCAGCAGGAACAATGAAGAATGTCACTCGGGGTTACGGTAAGTTCAAGTTACAACTACTACTAGCAGTGCAGTCTGAAAGTAATTAACTGTAAATAGGCGCAAGCCTTCAAGTTATCAGTGAGCGATCATTATGTTCAAGAACTACAACGTATCGCGCAAAAGCGCTTCTATAATCTACCATTGAACACACCTCGGAATGACTCAAAAAAAAAGCGCGTGATGCCTTTGCTTTGGGGCAGCCGCAGTATCACTGTGAAGGACGACAGTTGGTACCCTAGCCGTCCTTCATCGCGCCGCCGGCGCCTTTCAATAATACGCCCACTGCTTGTCGTCCAACAGGTCATTTTCTCGACCATTTTCTGTCAGTATTGGGGCAAAAGGAAGAATATGGTCAAGGTCCATTTCGAGTGTGGCATATATGTAGTCGACAAGCGCCTCAGCATCCTGCATTGTGCCCTGGTTGACAGGGACGACAGCCAAAGCCGAATCCGATACTCCGTAGCTTTGGTAGATGGATTGGTACTAATATTAGGCGGTCGAGCGACTGTAGCGGGAAGTAGTGATAACAATGTGAGCACCACCGGCAAGCAAGCCATTAGAATTTCGATACAACAAGCTATGGGCAGGTTGTTCCAGCTCAAGGCTGTAGGGTGGTCCATCTTGGAGCCTTTCCCGATACCGGTTATCCTTGAATGTTGTGCCTAACATCGTTATTTTTCATGTAGGATGTCGAGGTATACGGTGGTCAGGTTATAAATACCCCCAGTTGCTCCCGACTTTGTGTTTCCGAGTCAGGTGCATGAGTGGTACCTTATCGTCAGATACAAGAGTGTGCGGAGACTTGGGGTTGAAGGAACTGAGACGAGGAACGGCGGTGTCGCCAACGCGTCCGGGTTTGTTCTGGGCCTTTCCTGAGAGCGGATGGTGAATTCTGACAGCATAAGTCGAATATACTCTCCTACAATGTGATGGAGAAACTCACCTTCGAGCCAGTCCGTGATTAATTTGTTTTGCTTCGTTTACTCGGTCATCATCGCGCCCCCGATCTCCAGGTAATACTCCACTGCATCACATATGCGTCCGTAGGCAGATAACGCTTCGTACACGGGATGTGGGTGTGGGTGAGCATGCACGCAAAGTGAGGCGGTGAGGGCGTGCTGCGCGCGCATCACATCACAAGTAAGAGTGATGGGGATGACGAGGGCGCAGGCGGGTGAGGGCAAGGTCGGGTTGACGTCGGGAAAGACGAGGGCAGGCATGTGGGCATGTCCGTATGGACAAACGGAGTGAGGGTGACAACGTACGGCGACTGGCGTGGGCTCTCGTCAAATAAGAGTGCGCGGCGAACGCGGCATGCCGTCTTCGCGATAACGGGCCGTGCCATGTACGTTGGGCGGGGTTGGGATGGAGAAAATGAGAGCGTGCGGACTGTGCACGCGTGTCGGGCGTATAATGGCGTGCGGGACGTGCACGTTGGGAGAATGAGGGCGTCTATGTGCGTCGGGGCGAGGCGGCTGGGTGAGGGCAATTCAGAGCGTGATGCTGGGCAGCGCGTATCGGGACGTCAACTTGGGGCGTAGGGGCGTCCATCCGTGCGCGTTGGCAGGAAGGCAAGGACGAGGAGGCTGCGCGTGTCTGTCCGTGCGCGTCGGGAGGGCCAGGTAACAGGGCAAGGGAAAACGAAGGGGGCAGGTGGGCAGGGTGGGGGTGAGCCGTGTGCATGCACATTAAGAGGGCGAGGAGACGATGCACGTGCACATCGGGCGAGGGGGCCAGGTGAGGGCGAACGAGGTGCGGGCAGTGCAGCGTCGGGAGGGCGAGGCGCATGGTCGAGGTATTGTTGACCAGTGTTGCAAAAGGGATCGACAGCGGCCATTGATGCATCAATTGCATTCGTTCAGCTGAACACGACGTTGTCGTACTTGTATCAGCGATGCTATCGCCTGCAAGCCTGCGAGATAAGAATATGTCATAACGCTGAGCGTATGCAGCAATTACGGTGTCCAGCCATGCTTTGCCTTCGATTTCAGATGACAAACACTTGGCGGGCTCCATGGTGGTTCCCAGTAGAAGAACACCGTCGGCATGTGAGCCCAGTCCCCAAGTCTTTGACAACTAACCCTGGATGGCGGAAGTGTTAGTGTTGAATCCTCCGGAAATCTTTTCCGCTAATAAGACGGGGGACGACGCCAGACGTATCAGGGTTCCGGGATATCCAAGAGCTAGGGCGGATCCGAGTTCTTCCAGCGGAAACTCTTCACTTTTCTGCCAGTGGAATATGGACGTGAACATGAGCTGAAGGCCGCTCAGAATATCGTTCTGCAGGGTAGACTTCCACCAACAAGGTCCTTGAATTGGCTTCATGAGTGAAACATCCTCGACCTTCAACTTTCAATTGAGCGATGATGTAGAGAAGGATGTCAAAATACTTGAGATGTACATCCGCAATAGGAGCAACACTTTCTGTGGGGAGGCTGCGACATCAGGCGGAGAAGCAGAAATGGGCGGTGAGGGAACAACAGGTATGGCGGGTTGGAGGACAGACTAAGCTTCGTCTTCAACGAGATCATAGATATCGATATCGCGAGCGTTTTCAGCGTGGCAAGGAATTGCCCACGTGCGGCTAACAGCGTCAGCTCGTACTTCAAGTTGGCTTTCAGTGTCCGTGTTGCTACACCGGTCAAAGTGAATGACGAAGCAATCTCAATGAAACATTCGAAGTAGTAGTGATATGTGAACAGCGATTCTTGCGTTTCAATCGGACCAGCGACACGAATTCGTAGGATGACGGTTCCACGAGGAATGCTTTTGTCGTTGATCGGGTGATGCCCAACTATCCTGGTCCCATTTTCGAGCAATTTGTCGAAGCGAGGCAAAGACGTTTTATAATAATGAGTTGCGCGTACTCCTTAGTAACGGAAAATGTTTTGGCAACCAAGCTTGCATGTATTTTCTCACTAACATATCGGGATTGATGTTATTGGACAAATCTGACACAAGGTTCCATTAGCACTGCGCAGTACAGGAGGTCGAGTTGAACTCACAAAGCCTTAATGACATAACGCCTCATGGGATCCGAGTCTAGAGTGGAAAGGTACGTCGAAACCAAGAAGATGAATAGTTGCGAAGCCTCGTTCAAGCTTGATGTATCCCTCGGACTCCTGAGGCTCTTCGGAGCGCCCGAAAGATTCTGAGACTGCATGGTTATACCACGATCGGACAAGACGTCAACGAGTGCGGAGGGGGACTCATCAGCCATGGAGGAAGTGTAGAGGACTCTCCAAGCGAGCGATCGGCGAAGGCACAATCATTCTGCACGAAGCCTTTCGCACGCACGTCTTTGAAAGCGGCCTTTTCCGTTACGACCAGAGCAATCTGAGCGAATTGCGTGGCAAAGAGCCGGCCGTTGGGGTGGTTGAAGGAGTACTGGGGGGGAGGAAGAATCTTGACGTTGCTATCCTTGTCCATGGTGTCGTATGTCATATCCATGTAACGCTGACGGGTTACTTGATCCTGGGACAGCACATTCTGGTAGTGCATACGTTCTCGCTTTGCCGTTTGGCGGCCCGTCGACGATGGTTGGGGTGGGGTGGTTGAAAGAGTACTGCGGGGGAGGAAGAATCTTGACGTTGCCATCCTTGTCCATGGTGTCGTATGTCATATCCATGTAACGCTGACGGGTTGCTTGACCCTGGGACAGCACAGTCTGGTCGGCTTGGAAGACAGGAATCCCAAGTTCTTCGGGAGTCCATAGTTCTTCTGCACCTGGATCCCGTTATCACAGCTTGTCGGAGGAGCCGAGTCGAACCTTCTTCAAGTTCGTTACCGAGCCATACAGTGCATCGTGCGAGGAGGCCCTATTACGAAACACGTGTCCAATGACTCACTACCTCCCTCAGGATGGACTGGATGATACGCACAATATTATGATAAGATGATGCGGCTCCACTGTGTAATTTTTTCACTCTTGCTCGTTTGCGGAAAATATCCGTTCCAGCCCGTTGCAGAACGATGATGGAGCGCCTCCAAAATTAGAGACGTTCGGAGTCTGGATTTGGGACAATGTCGGCGTGCAGTTCGTCGCGCCAGTCGCCGCCGCGTCATCTCAAGCCTATGTGCATCCATGCGCTGCAATTGCCGTCGCCCGATGGTCAAGCAAATGGCTGTCGAGGTGTCCAAGTAACATGAAGTCTTACAGGGTCTCAAATTCGCTCGCTCACTGGGGTTGTGGAATCCACTGATCAAGGCCTTGTAACAAGCGCGAAGGTGATGTTCGTACGATCGAATGTCGCGTCTTACATTCTCTCAATGTCATGGTAAGTATTATTTTCATGATTGATGTCTCTAGAGACCGCCCCGGTTCCCAGAAAGCGTGATGGAGAGACAACCCGGCATTTAACCCTATGTTGTACATTGAAATGTGCAGCCTGAGGCTTCAGCTAAAGACACATACGACATCATGTACTCTAGCCATTGAGCGAAACGAGCCGCACGGCGTACAAGGTATTATGAAGCCTATCAATTCGTATTTCTCGGAAGGTGGATCTGCCAGCGGCATGGGGAAAGGACGAGGCTAGCGACGTGGCTTTTCGTGCGGGTGTACAGCAAGGTTCTTGTCCGGCATAACGGTGTGCTGCTGCCAGATGTCATCATGAAGGTAGTACCTGGTCGTTCATGAGAGAAAGCAAGCAACGATTTCAGTCGGAGACGTGCATTCAAAGTCCACTGTACATCGAATTTTTTCGGACCATTCCATCGTTTTGCAGGGGCTGTCATCACTCGCGACAATGCACGTCAGGTTCGGAGCGTGAAACCAGCCTGAACTTGAATGCCATCGAACTTCAAGTTACCCATACATTTGTGGGCAAGAAAAGAAAGAGAAAGGTAGAGAAAAGGCATGTCTAGGCAATACCGGCAACAATAGGCCACACCCAGGGTACGGTGAAAATTGGGACGATACACCCTTCTGCGGATTAACCCACGGGTATCTACCGTTCGATGCAGCACATATATGTCGATTACGAAAAAAAAACAAAAGAGGGTGAACTACTAAGTATGCTATCCAGAGTCCCAGCCTGCGTCCATGCTGCGCGTGCGTGTTCTTGTCATTCTCCACCAGCACAGCGTCTCCTGCTCCGTTCAGCGCCACGACTGTATAATTGCCCTCGTCGAATTGGACGTCGAGCATAAGTTAGGCGACGAGAGGAGAGAGGTCCCGCTGCACGAGTCCAGGAGAGCGCTGAATTGGTTGAAGATGATTTCCCGTTCTGGAGGAGACTTGTGTAAGCATATGACTGGTCACTGCGCGCCTAATGCATAGAAACTTGAGTGGAAAATCCGGACTGTAGATTGCAGCGACCAGAAGGTTGATTCGTGTGGGATACGGCAGGCATTCGAAAGAATGCTGCATGAGATGGTCGCAAAACTCGAGAGCGTGACGCAAGAGGGTTAGGCTGACGCCAGGTTTACGACGAAGCAAAGGACGAGGGGCAGGAGCGGTTGGAACTTGGATCGAGCATGCCGTCGAGGCTGGGAGGAATGGGTGACGGGTTCATTGAAGTGGTGGACAGTGCACATACAAGGGTACCGAGCTCTGCGCCGTGCAAGTCTTCGGGTATGACGGTAGGAACGGAATGCATAAAATCCTTGCGTGGTTGAGTAGATCGAGGTTGCAGCCGAGGCTGGGAGGAATGGGTGACGGGTGCGTTCAGTGAAATGGTTGACGGTGCACATACAAGGATCCCGAGCTCTGCGCCGTGCAAGTCTTCGGGGTAGTCTTCGAGGACCTTCATGACGGTGGGAACGGCGTGTTTGAGTTGATCGAGCGTGCGGTCGAGGCTGGGAGGAATGAGTGACGGATTGATTGAAGTATTTGACGGTGCACATACAGGGATCCCGAGCTTAGTCGTCGAGGACGTTCATGACGGTGGGAACGTGAAGCACACGTGATTGAGTGGATCGAACTGTCGGTCGAGGCACGGAGGAATGAGTGACGGGTTCATTGAAGTGATTGACGGTGCACATACAGGGATCCCGAGCCTGAGCTTAGCCTTCATGACGGTGGGAACGGCGTGTTTGAGTTGATCGAGCGTGCGGTCGAGGCTGGGAGGAATGAGTGACGGATTCGTTGAAGTGGTTGACGGTGCACATACAGAGATCCCGAGCTTAGTCGTCGAGGACGTTCATGACGGTGGGAACGTGAAGCACACGTGATTGAGTGGATCGAACTGTCGGTCGAGGCACGGAGGAATGAGTGACGGGTTCATTGCAGTGATTGACGGTGAACATACGGGGATCCCGAGCTTAGCCTTCATGATGGTAGGAACGTAAAGCATAAACTCCTTGCGTGTTTGAGTTGATCGAGCGTGCGGTCGAGGCTGGGGAGGAATTAGTGACGGATTCATTGAAGTGGTTGATAGTGCACATACAAGGATCCCGAGCTCTGCGCCGTGTAAATCTTCGGGGTAGTCCTCGAGGACCTTCATGACGGTGGGAACGGCGTGTTTGAGTGGATCGAGCGTGCGGTCGAGGCTGGGAGGAATGAGTGACGGATTCGTTGAAGTGGTTGACGGTGCACATACAGGAATCCCGAGCTTAGCCTTCATGACGGTAGGAACGTAGAGCATAAACTCCTTGCGTGTCTGAGTTGATCGAGCGTGCGGTCGAGGTTGGGAGGGATAAGTGACGGGTGCGTTCATTGAAATGGTTGACGATGCACATACAAGGATCCCGAGCTCTGCGCCGTGCAAGTCTTCGGGGCAGTTTTCGAGGACCTTCATGACGGTGGGAACGGCGTGTTTGAGTGGATCGAGCGTGCGGTCGAGGCTGGGAGAAATGAGTGACGGATTCGTTGAAGTGGTTGACGGTGCACATACAGGGATCCCGAGCTTAGTCGTCGAGGACGTTCATGACGGTGGGAACGTGAAGCACAAGTGATTGAGTGGATCGAGCGTGCGGTCGAGGCTGGGAGGAATGAGTGACGGATTAGTTGAAGTGGTTGACGGTGCACATACAGGGATCCCGAGCTTAGTCGCCGAGGACGTTCATGACGGTGGGAACGTGAAGCACAAGTGATTGAGTGGATCGAGCTGTCGGTCGAGGCACGGAAGAATGAGTGATGGGTTCATTGAAGTGATTGACGGTGCACATACATAGATCCCGAGCTTAGCCTTCATGACGGTGGGAACGGCGTGTTTGAGTTGATCGAGCGTGCCGTCCGAGGCTGGGAGGAATGAGTGACGGATTCGTTGGAGTGGTTGACGATGCACATACAGGGATCCCAAGTAGTCTTCGAGGGCGTTCATGACGGTGGGAACGTGAAGTACACATGATTGAGTGAATCAAGCATGCCGTCGAGGCTGGGAGGAATGAGTGACGGATCATTTGAAGTGGTTGACGGTGCACATACAAAAATCCCGAGCTCTGCGCCGTGCAAGTCTTCGGGGCAGTTTTCGAGGACCTTCATGACGGTGGGAACGGCGTGTTTGAGTGGATCGAGCGTGCGGTCGAGGCTGGGAGAAATGAGTGACGGATTCGTTG